>VWYP01011325.1:0-23339 GCA_013400435.1 Pycnonotus jocosus
TATTTCCACAGTTATAATTCCCCTCCTTGCTCAATTACTAACCCATATATCCCCCAGAGGTTTGATTTTATTTTTCAAGAGATTTTTCATGCATTACTAACCTTGCTCCCAAGGAAAAACTGTGTATGTAAAGCCTTCCAGTTTGAATTTAAGACAACACAATGGTGGTTACAATGTAAAAAATTACTCTGCTCACTGCATTCCTTCACACAAGCTCACTTTCAACAACATCAGAGGGTTTATTATGCTGTTCTCCAGTGCATCAAGCCAGCTTATCCAGAATTCAAGCCATTCTCCAAGATTAACAAGCTTCCACCAATCACATAATCATGGACTCAGTTTTCCCAAAACACAGCATTCTAGTCTTAAGATGTGTCCTTGTCTGTATGTTGCTTGAAATAAAAGAATGGTACTTACTTGCTGCCATTAAACATTTTATTCAAAGCATCTCTGGATATAATATGACCACAGACTAATTTCATAGGTGGGTTATTATCTGTTGTTTGCTGACGAAGAATGGGGCAGGCAAATATTGAATGATACCAGCACTTTTTACCGAGGTCCACTTCAATCTGTGAAAGAAATTCACATGAAAATTTATCTTGGCAAATTACATTTCCAGATAATATCCCTTTAGGTCATTAACTTAACAGATTTCACAACTCAGCTGTGAAAGCAACAAAATCCATTGTGTGGATGCCTGACAAATTCCCAGCCAAAAATACTTAATTGTGATCTTAAAATGATGATTGATGTTGGGAATGGGGAGTAACAACACTACAGCATATTCTGCCAAGGGACAAGTGCAAATTTTTTTGCAGATCTATGCTCTGGCAGGAAAACTGAGCTGGTGACCCATCAAGACTTTCTGGAAATCACTGGCTAAGAAGTAAGAAGTAGTTTACAGATTTCATTTTAGGGGGGTATTGAAAAAGAGAAAAACCCTTGGATTGACTATATTCATGTTCTACAGCTTCTTGAAAGGCTCTGCCAACACCTCCATGTCATGTGAATAATAAAATATATATCACAATCATTAATTTTCAGTAACAACACAGAAGATACTTATGCAGCACAACTCTTGCCATGAGGACAAAATTATTTCAGAAGTGGACACATAACAGAGAAGAAAAGGTCAGTGACTTCAGTAAATAACCAAGAACTGCAAAAATCACACCTTGTGTACCTAAACCACCTGTCTCTGACTAGTACCTCTGTCTCAAAGGTTTAACCTTCACCAAAACCTGACAATGTGACCTTTTCATGTCTTAATCTGCTACTTAATCTGTCTTTGCACAACAAAAATAAGGTTTCTCACCCCCACACTGACTTAGCAGAACACACTAGAGACCCTTCAATTTAGAAAATGCAAGAAGACACATGTGTATTATTAACTGACTTGCATCAGACAGCAATCTTTATCCAAATGCTCCCTACCTATTCATTCCTGGCTGGACAGCAAGGCAGGAATCTGTCACACTCAGAGGTTACACTCTCAGTATTTCAGAAAATACAGCTGGGAGAAAACACTCATCCTTACTCTATAAATGAATCTCTTCCAGCTGCAGTCGAAGAGGCTAACTCAGTTCATGCCCAGTTTGCACTAAATAAGTTTCCTTTCAAAATCAGGAGCAGGTCACTGGAGAGCTGCACACACTCAGTAAGAGCTATAAAGGGAAACTGGGGTTTCATAACTGAACTTCATTTCAACTGATATAAATGAGATGTGCTGGAAGCATAATGCACTGGATCCCAATTCCTGTGTCCCCAGATGCAGCACTAATTCTTTCATCTCTTGTCTGTCTGATAAAGAGTCAGTGCAAAGCAAGCCCTGGACTGAGCTCAAGCCTAGCTAGGGGAAGTAAATGTTTCTCTGTGGGATCCATTTTCTTTCCAGTTATACAGAAACATCTCTGGGTAAGTGGAAGGTGAGTGCATCAGTTTCTTTACGGTCATTTATCAAAGGCCTTTTCAGTGCAAAAGGGGATAACAAGTGGAAGAGGGAGCAACAAACAAAACTGAAAGGTACAAACCTGATGGACAAAAATAATGGAGATAATAACAAGAAACAACCTTGACAGGTCACCAAGAAACCGCAACCAAACTTGGACTTAGCAACAGATACAAATCTAAATCTGAGAGTTTCTGAGAAGAAGGGGTCAGTATGAACTACATAAACTGTAGGAGGAAAAGTGCAGGGGAAGGAGACTGCTGAGGAACAGCTGGAAAAGGGTGTAAAAGGGGCTAGGAGGGCCATGCTGTAATTGAGGATCCATGAGCACATGTTTGCCTGTGAATCTGGAGTTTGGGCTTTCACTGGTGAATGTCAATCATTTCCAGCCAAGGAGAAGGAAGACATCTTGGCTGTCTGTACTTATGTTTCAGGTGAGTCCTGTGTGGGAGCTGCTGAGGGCAGTGCTGTGTCTGGGGCGGCCTGTGTGGCTGGCTGGGTCAGTGTCTGGGTGTGTGGGGGTGTCTGTGAGCCCCAGGGCCCTGTGCAGCAGAAGGCCCCAAGCCCCAAAGCTGCTGGAGGTGGTGGCCATGTAAAACATCCCATAACCCACAGCACAAAAGAAACCTGAAAACAGCATTTGCCATTAGAAATCTGCCCCGAGGGTAGCTCAGCACTCACTCACCGGGAGTTCGTCCTTCTGATTCCAAACCCCTGTGCACTGCCTTTGCTCAATAACTGCCTTGATATTGATTAGAGCTGGTAATGCTACACAACCTGCCGAGAAACTGCAGATAAAGGACAAAAAGTGCATGTTAGGAAACGAACATTTTTCACATTTCTGTTTTAAAGGTTAACTGGGACACAATGTTTTTCTATTTTTTTCATTTACATCTTGTTACACTTGGAGGGAGCTTAGAAGTACAGGCAAGCAAGGGTTTTGGGGTAGGTTATCAGTTATCCATGTATTTTAGGCTGGGGCCCTCAGGTACAACATTCTGAACAGAAAACAACAGTTAATCCCTCCTCTGAGATTTATCATGAATTGATTTCTTCCACTACCTACTTTGATTTTGAGCTGTACAGAAGGAAGACATCACATTAATTTAGACTGGAGGCTGGTCTCTCCACTCTCGTGGAGTACATGCAGCCTAAGAGTTTCCATGTAACCCACACGTACACACAACACATAATCCTTTAATTACACATAATTACCATGTAAAGAAACATGTCTTTCCACCTTCACCTTAAACCAAGAAAAGAAACGTAGAAAAAGCAGGTAGATAAGGAAAGGAAGCAGACCAGGGCCTGTGACAAGAACAGCAGTATAAAATTGCCCAAAGTTTGTGTCTCAACAAACAGTTCAGCCTCCTCTGGGATTTTACCATTACCAGAACTTAACCCATTACTTGGAAATATTTCAATATTTTACAAAAGAAAGTGTGACACAGTTTCCACAAATTAGCAGATGATTTGATGGATTTAAGTCCAATGCCATTACTGGAAATCACCAGCAACAGAAACAGGAATTGACCTTGCTATCAGCCTGCTCTGTTTGTTTGGCAGATTATTTTACTATTTGTGCAAGTTTTATTGTTTACGTAAGTCATGCCTTTGCTCTACCTGAAACCAGTGGATCTCTTGCCTAAGCTAAAATATGTATTTATAAATACATTATATCTCTCACCTCCAACTGGCCATTTTAACCATTACACTTTGCTTTTTTGTTAATTTGGCCCTGAGTGACTTGTGTTAACCCTGTGAAAAACCTAACAAATAGTATTTGTGTGAAAATACCTCTGAAGAGCCCTTTCAGAATATAAAAACTCAAGTAAACTCAAATTCCCATAGTTCTTCAAGACCTCAAACCACAACCTCTACAACATAAGAGTTTTTCCAGTGTCTCTACATAACAATTCAGACCTTGAGGCCTGCACAGGATTAGATAAATATTGGAGAAGCCAATCAGCATTTAAAAAGTGTCTGCTACTCATGTTCTAGAAAGCAAAATATTTTCCATCAGGGATTTCACTTCAAGCTTGTTTAATTCCTAAAGGATCTGCAGCACTCCAAGGTCACACCAGTTTACAACAGTCTTGTTTATGACAAGAGCATCAATATCACCTATACAGTCAATACATTTCAGCACAATCAATTCCACACCAGGAGCAGAGCAAATGTCCAACCACTCTAAACATCAGTAACAGGGATTTTCCACTTCACTGAAAATCTCTTGGCCATTTTCTCTGAGAACTGCATTGCAGCATCAGTGCATGAGCAACGAAAATCTAAAGGACTGCTGGTTATTTGAATGAAACAAGAGGAAGATGAAAGTCAAAACCCAGAGATTTAAGCTCTAAATACCTATAAAACACTCAAACTGAAACTTGAAAGCTTACTGTAGAAAAACAATTAGTCTGAAGTGCTCCCTTTGTTGTTTCTGTTCTATTTCGTGACTGAGGTACAAGCAGGAAAAGCAGAAGGCTTAACAATGTGAGAGCTCTAAATCAAGCACAGAAGTTTAACAATAGTGAATGGAAACAGTAAAAAGAAAAAAAAAAGCCCAAACAAACAAAAACAAAACAAACAAAAAAAAAAGGAAGCAGTGGAGCTTCTGCTAAGTACCAAATCCAGTCTAGAAAGATACATGTAATTTATTTTCTATTTAACATCCGAAATGAAAATGAGAACATCAAGGGAGTGTACTGGGGAAATTGACATGCAAAGGCTAAATAGCAGCTGATCTGTTTTATCTTCAAAAAAGCTAGAAGGAGATTAGGTTGGGTTTTCTTCATATTTCCAACAGCATCCTAGAGATTTGCATTTTGTCATATTAGCTACTGACCTTAAAAGTGCCTCTTTCTTCTTTACTAAAGAGGCCCAGCGGACAATTTGGAAATTTTAGCAGCTGAAACCACAAAGTAACTGTTAAGCATTCTCCTAAGAAGAAGACCAGTAATGTGTGGATTAAAGACCAAAATTATCAAATGCTGATGGAATCATGGCCACATTTTCAGGGTTATTTTTCAGCCGAACAGCAGGGACAGTTGCCACACATTTGTTGTGGGAGTAACTGGCTGATTGCCATCCTCATCTTTCACAGTTATGTCTAAACTATGAAAGAAAAATTCCACGCAGGAATGTTTCCTCTTGAGCTGCAGTGGTGCAGGGTAAAGCCCAGCACACAGGATCCTCTGGTTTTTAATCTCTGCAGATCTTGCTAATTGTAATTATACCCTGTATTTAATGCAAGCTACATGAGATTACTCAAAAGTAATTTGTTTTGTCCTGAACAAGAAACAGGAACCAAACCACAAAGTACCTGGTCTCAAAAACAAGAGAAAAGCAGCATACCTAACACTGAGAGGGGATTCAACTGAGAGGCCCAGGAGAGCACAGGCATCCCTTGTGAAGATGTCACAGATGTCAGCCCACTGGTTTGCATCCAACAGGTGAACGTACGGGGAGTTCTCGATGCCTTGTCGCAGGTACACCAGGCTGCCCATCAAAACCTGGATATCTGGGAGGGACCAGAAGAGCAGAGTTTGTACAACAAACAAAAGATTGTGTCTCCAGCTGTAGCTTTCACATGGAAAACAGGCAGAAACACCAGATCAACAGCACACATCCTCATCTCCACAAAAAACAATTACAGCCATGACAGCCAGGAGATCTCCACTGCTGCTACTTTTTTGGCTGGGGAGTTTGCCAAGGGCTGCTACCTGGGAATTTGCTTCCAGCAGATTTACTTTTTTGTAAGCTTTCTGACACACACATTACCCTGAAAAATAGGCTTTGTTGGATTCAGCTCGAGATGGTTCATTTAACTCACATGTTCTCCATTTTTCTAAAGTTTAATTTCTCTTTGTATTACCCCACGCAGCAGAAAATAGCAGATGACTATTCCAAGAACATTCCTCTGCATTTTTAGCACTTCACTCTGGCAGCAGACCTATTCTAGATGTAATCCACATTTTATTTAAAGAGTCAAAACCCTTAAATTTAAGCAAACATGCAAACATTCAGATTTTATTTCTGAGCCCACTTGAAAAGAAAAAAGAAGATAATTCTAATTGTAAGGATTTGGGTTATACATGATAAATCCAAAAAGAAGCAGCCTTTAACAAACTGAAAAGAATGGAGTAAAAGATATTTAGAACATGATTTATGTTTTACTACAAGATGCCATATCCCAGTGCTTTAAATCCCCTTAATGTGACCAAAAATTTACCTTTCTGATGGTTCAGGGCGAACGGCTGGAAGTTTTTCGCATACTGAAGTGCTTCTCTTTGATTTGCTGTTCCACCCATCAATAAACTAATGAAATATAATCTGTGCAGTTTAAATTCCAACGAACTGTTCTGTGCCATGAGCATCTCTCTGTTGGATACCGCCCACCTGGAAGAAGCGAGGAGGTACAATGGGACGTGACACGAGAGTAATTAAGTGTCAGCCCACACCACATGAAATCATTGCAATTATCTATTATCTACCATATATTTCAAGGAAAGTGTGACTGTTCCCTGAACTTCTGAGAGCCTCTACAGAGCACAGAAAATGGCAAGGTCCTTTACAAGTAATTGAGCTACACAGGGTGCACAAAATGTGGATGATGTTAATTCTGATGTTGCTGTAGAAGTTAAGCGCTGCAAAATTCAACATTCACTGGCTGAAAGACAAGACTAAATTAGGCACAATATAAGGCAGAAATAGCTCAAGTCTATTGTATTTCAATTAATAGCCCTCTGAATCTTAACAATTACTGACAGTTCTTCAGCTGCATGTCAAGAAGTTTGACCAAGAACATTTTCCAACGTCCTCATTCACCAAACACGTTGTCCAAGCCACTATGTTTGTGTGTGTGCATGTGTTGCCCTGGAGAGGGGAACTGCATCTATGGGACCTCAAAGACAGACATTATCAAGCTCTCACAGTGAGGGAAGGGAAATCAGTTTAAATATCATAATTTATCCTGCTTAAACTTTGCTTTCTGTGTTATTTTCAACTTGGACAATAAAACTATTTCTCATTTTCTGTGTCTCATTTGCCATGACAACACTAATATTTGGCCATGAAAGAACTCTTACACATACATAGAGCAAAATGAACTGAAATTTTTGAAGCATTTCATACCAGTTTTTCTTTATTATTTAGAATTTATCCATCCCTTTCTTGGGTTTTTTTGGTGCTTTTTTTTTCTTTAATTTCATTTAGTCAGGCCTAAATCAATCCAATCTTTTGCTTAAGAACCTCAAGTTTCAATGTTCTCCAACACATCTGTTTCTCATTAGTGTTAATTAGTTCTACTATTTTCACTGTGGGGGCTCTATTAAGCAAAAAGCTTTTCACTTTTTAGCAAGGAAGTGAGGAAGTCTGTGTTCCTTAAAAAGCCAGGGTATGTGAGGCTTCTTTTCAATCAATACTAAAATAAGAAAATTAAGCATTCTTAGTGTATTGGGAAGGCTTTCAAAGCAAGTCAGCCTTCTGCATTAGGATGTAGCATTAATGAGCAAGTATCCACTTTCAATTTGTTCTGGTGGAAGTATCAGGAGTCTGACTTCATTGGCAAGGCTTTGTAAAGACACAGTAACCTTTCATAGGAAACAGTGAAAAATGGAGCCTTTGAACTAAGAACAAGCCCTACTGTCCCCAATTTCAGGCAGTTTCACATTTTTCTGAATCTCCACCAGGAAGGAGTGAAGAGCACACTCACTAACTCATGGGTGGTGAGTGGGTTTTGGGGTGGTTTCATAGGTTTGTGGGGAGAGTTGTTTAATTGTATTTTTATGGTCAAGTGTGCACAGTTTCAACAGGATACTATGGCAATAAAGGTCAAGCCCAGCTACAAAAACAAGAGCCTGAAGTTAGCAACCATAGACTAATAAGCAGATGAAGGACAAAAAACTATTATAAATAAACATTAAGGCTAGTCCACAGTGCCATCAATGAGATATTAATCTCTATTGCATCAAAAGAGCCTCCGTCCTCTCCCTGCCAATATTTGCACCCACATGACAGGGTACTTCATCTTGCTGAGGTCAAGTCTATTTTTCCAAATTAGCTTTCAGGCAGGCTTTCCATTTTTAGGTCTTTGAGTGGCAGCACAGATTTGTATCAAAAGAAAGCAACCACAGAGGCAAGGTCTGAGGTGGTTGGTCTGGGACATGCTGTTCCTATTTCCAACAGAAAAACAAAAAACCAGCAAGAGAAGTTTAAAACACTCAACCCACATATTCTCTACAACTGTCCAAAATTATTAGTAATCACATCACCTGTCTTCCTACCTCTTCTCAAAATAACACTCAGTGTTCTCACTTCTGAGACTCAAATCCATCTGAATTTTTTTAAAGTTTACACTATACTTTGCAAACCACAGGTACACAGGACTCTGTTCAGCTCCCATGGGATTTAGATGTTAAACTGAATTTAACAAAGCCTTAAAGATTAAATTAAGTTTAAATCATACCCCAAGGACCCAGTAAATACCAGGACTTCTGCAACTTGCTGTTTACAGGCAGAAGAGAGCACCTCTTTTCCAAATTACAGCCAAAGCTTTGAACCTCCATGTCATTTCCATGAGGACCTCACACAGAGGCCCAACCCGGGCTTTGAAGAGCCAGAATACACTCTGAAAAATAACTGGATTTCCCTTCCCATCACCAAACCACAGCGAGAAAAGTCACTGAAAATTAATGGATTAATGTTGCAGGCACACAGAGATTATCCAGCTCAGAGTGCAAGGCCAGACTAGGCCTCTACGAAAGTCAACTTCCACATCCCATATGGGAAAACAAAAAAGTTATGGCCAGTCACATTCTATTAAAATCTGAAAGGTCTTATTTTTAAGTGTTGAAATTTGTATTAGAAAGAAAACCTGGACAGAAAATACAGTTTGAGTATTTTTCTTTTTTTTTGAGACATAAAGGGAAATTTCCATCACCTCAGCAGGGCTTTGAAAGTCTTTTCAAAGTCATTAATCTGACAACTCCCTTCCCATGGCAGCAACCAGGAGCCACCTGTGTTTGTTTTGTTTCCAGCACTGAGTGAAGTTGAGCTCAAGCAGAGAGTGCTGGCAGAGCCAGAGAGACTGGTTGCCTCTTAATCCCAGCTTTTCACAATTTTGCATGGATAAAACCTGCCATACTCCACTTGCTGGTTCAGGAGACTGTAATTAATCATCCTGGTGTGACACTTTGCTTGAACACCCCTGTCAGCAGCCTGACCCTGCAATGGGCCAGTCTGGGGCTGCTTGATGCTGAAGCTTTATTCACTGATGCCAGTTTTAGCCCAAGGAGCACAATGCCACTTTCTGTGATATGGAGGCCGTTTTCACAGCAGTGGTTTCTATCTCTCCTCCTGAACACTTGTGTCTGCCAAGAAATAAAAGGGAAATACCTTCACAAGCATTAGCAGTTCTGTGGGATAACTGGGCAGTTAACACATTGGTTACCTCCTCAACCAGAGAGTTCAAACCACAACGTTTTGTCACATGTTGATCATCCTCCCCAAAAGCCACGGTTTTTAAATCAGCAGCACCACTATAAATAAGGCCCCTCTGTGCTGAGCAGCAGCCAAGAGAGGCAGACAGCTTTAGCACTGTCCAGTTTAAACAGAATGAACATTATACACAGAAATAAGATGGGGAGGGGGGAGACCAACACACAAACTGTGCTGACAATACACCCTATTGTCTGCCCATTCAGCTGGGAAATAAAAATTCCTTTGAGGGATGACCATGCCTTCTCCTTTGTTTGAAAAATATTCAACAAATTGCAGAAACTACATGATACAACTCAGTAGCAATGAGTAAGGCCTAAAGCACTGCAAACTGGAGCTGAAATGAATTTAGAGATTTCAAGGGAACAGTCATAACAGCAAGTTACTGTTCCTCAGGGATTATCCTTCACAACAGCTCTGTTATTATTTGAACTACAAGATGCATGTGGTGTAGCTGACAGTAAATCTTGTTTCAGTTGTAATATCACTGTTGCTTTCCTTCAATTAGCCAATTCAACAGCAATAAACCACCTCAGCTTTCCACCTGTGTAACTAGATTCAAAGAACAACTATTTAGGTCAAACTTTGCATGACCCAGAGGCATTACTCAGGATTTAGTCAATGAACATCAGGGTCTGAATATCAGAGTGCCCCTGCACTTAGTTTAGATGCCAGTAAGTGCTCAATTGACACACTCATGTTGGTTCATGTAAAAGGGAAAAGAAAATTTTGTTAACATGAAAATGTACTTAACTGAATAATGCAAGAAATTCTATTTTAAGTATATGATTTATGCTCTGGAATGAACAAAATAATGATCTTGTTTTGGTTTCACTGTTTTTACTTTTTAAAAGTCACTTAAAAGTTGGTTAGGCTGTTTAGTTTGGTTGGTTGTTTTTTGTGTTTTGATTTTTATTCTTACTTTTGAGACCAAACTAAGATTAGAAAAGTTTTTTTAAAAAAACACAATGAGGCAGTTTCAGGGGGTTTCTTATTATTTTGTTCAGGAGGAATCTCATTAACAAGTGCCACTGCTGGCTCCAGGCTCTTCCCACTCTCTGGTCCCTTGTCTGGAAAGGGAAGGTGACTGGAGGACAAGTGAGAACTTTGATCCCAAGTCAAGTTCTGCTCACTCCAAAGGCTTTGTGGTACCCAACACCTTTAATAAATCCTGGTATCCTTCACAATAGGACCTCTCAAAATGAGGTTCACTAATGATCCAATAGAAGGTCAAGCAGCATCACTGGCTAACAACTTTTCCTCCAAGTGATGTTTCTTCCTTAAAGCAGTACCACAAGTGATTAAAGTGAATCCTTAATCTAAGAAAAAGATCCTTTTAATCACTTAAGTTAATCACTTCCCATGGGAAGTGACACAGAGGGGATGGAAAAGGAAAGATCCACTCAGTAACTACCCTTCTGAAAGGACAAGCAGGGACACATCAGAATGTACTAAAGAGAGTACTGAAAGTACTAACTAAATAACTAAAGAATTGTTAAAAGCATTTTTTTAAAAAAAAAGTGAGGAAAAGAAATTAGTAGACTCACTCTAGTGCAGGTCTCAAAACTCTAACTTTTAATGCTTCCAATATTCTATTTAACTCCACGAATGGTTCTTTCTGACTTTGATCTATTGATAGACCAGATTCCTGAAAAGGGAAAGAAAAAAAAAAAAAAAAGGCACAGTGTAGTTAAAGCATGAAAAACAATGGGTTATCTGACAGTTTAAATATTCATCTGAAACATTCAAATGAGGAAGCTAAGACAAAGCTTCATTTTCCTCAGTGGAAAACCTTCAACATCCACACTTGCTGTTACCTGACAAAGCTCCTCGGCTACATCGAGCATCCCCTGCCGGAAGAAGTGCTCCACCATCACTTCATTGAGGATCCTCTGGCTGTCAGCCTGCCAGCACCCATCTATCCCCACGCTGCTGATGTCCGAGTCAAAATTCTGAAACACACAAATTAACAGTTAATAGGCTGCAACAAATCACCTCACAGTGTTTTTCTTTAAATTATGCAAGACACCTGTGTCTCCACCCTGATGCCTTCTGCCTATTACTCAGCTGGCCCTCGATTATCTCCAAAGTGAAATAAATGTCAACTTCCTGCATTACCCCCTGTGTAGGAAGAAGAAGAAATCTTTCAGCTTGCTCATTTCAAGTCTGAGTGTTATTCACTACAAGGAATTACACTGACGAATTACAAGCCTAGCTAGAAAGTTAGAAATCCAGTTAACTAATAAAGGGGTTCCCAGCCCATGATGCATTTCTGAAGGAACTATCTGCAGAAATGGCTTTTTCCATATGTGAAAACTGAAAATGTTTACAGAACAGAAAACAAAATCACCTACACTAGAACCAAGATAGAGTCCTCAATGCATCTCTGTCAGTACAGCACATCAAATTGCAAGTAAAAGCTTTAACTCAAGGATTTTTTACACATCTAGGGGGTAAACAATGCTGAAAAAGCAAAAAAGTCACTTCTCCCCACACTCAAACAATGAAATTCAAATCTCTGATGACCCCAACATCCCAACAACAGGATGAGCTTTGAAGATTCAAGAGATCTTTTTTAGATCTAACCCAGATGATCCCAGTGCCATGTATTTTTAGGCCAGTGGCCTACGGACATATTCCAGGAATAACTAAAGATATTGTCACGCTGACTCCTCGGTAACACTTGGCACTGCTTGGCACTTTGCCTCTTGCAGCAGGAGAACAACATTTATTTTAATCCACGATCTGAACCCAGATTTTTAACTGCTAGCATGTTTTATGTTAGAGCAGGCAGGGAAATTTTAATAAAAATCCTCACCCACTGCTTAAAAGAGGCCTCTTGCAAAATAAAGAGTCTGAAGTTGGTTCATTACTTGCTGCCTGATCTGATGACTACGGCTCTCTCCCAAGAAGGAGCTTCAGAAATCAGAAGTTCAGTGAAAACAGCAGTGCTTCAGCTGTGGCTCTGAGAGGATCCACAGCCCTGCACAACATGGGAACACCAGCCTCACACAAACACAGGCTTCTGTCACAGCAGGCAGGGCAGATAACACCCAGCTGGTACCAGCTATCTCTCCATGCACAGCTCAGCTTCACACTGCACCTTCCTGTTACTCACCACTTACTAATTTCCTTCATCAGCACTTCCACGTCCCCTTTGATGCTGCTCTGTGTCATCATGAAAAAGGGGCAGCCTTTTCATCCCTGCACACACAGCTCCAAAGCCACTGCTTCCTTCAGGGCTCTCAGCAAAGTTTCAGTAAAATATTGATCTTACTCTAGCAAACTGACTTTTCCATCTTTCTGAGACAGTGGAGAAAGGTGACCATTTAAATTACTGCCACTGATTCATGTCTCATATTTAATAACATTTTCACTTGGGTGTCTTAACCTGTAAGCTCTTTGTCATGCTGTTTACATCTAAGCTGTATCTTGAAAAACTTAAAGCTTCTTGAAGACTAAATAATACTGTTATTATTTGTGCCAACCATTCGGATCCTTAAAGGTTCACCACCATTGCTGCCTCTGGTCTCAGTGTCCAACCACCATCAGTAGGTAACACAAATCCATTAACAGAGCACTGGAGGATACACGACAGGATTCAGAACACACAAGCTTGCTTTTGTAACCCAGTTTGCAGGGTGGAGATCGTCATTAATCTAAAAAAAATTTGACTCTAAGTTATTCTTCATGCAATTCCAATTCCTAGCAATGATACAACCCTCTAAGCAGAAACTGTATCCTTCTGGACAGTTACCAAACTGTAAAGCTGCACCTATGTCTCAAACATTATCACATCATTCTCATTGCTTGGAGGCAGAGGTGGTGGAACTAATTAGCTCAGTGCTCTCACAAAATGCTCATTTTCTTCTGAAACAGCAAACCTACCAGCCTTGTGAATCTTTACAAAACCCCACCACTAGATCTTTTCAAGTCACATAAAAGAAGTTATCAAGTCCCATCATCCAACCTAAGGACCTCAGACATTGTCTGACCAACCCTGTCTTGACCAGGTTCTCATTGCAATTTGGTTTTTTGTTGTTGGGAGTTTTTTTTAACGATTCCGAGGTCTATATTATATATGAAACTCTACAGCTCTGCCTCCTCTGGATCCCAAGGAGCTTCAGGAACTGACTGCACAGATTACAGTGAGTGACTGCCACATGTCAGAAAAAATTATCACTTGCCTTTGGCTTATATATTTCACAACTGTCATGCGTGCAGGATCTGCTGATGACTACAACCCTCAGTTTTGTTTTGTAATTGCTAACAGTATGCTAACTGACAGCACGTGGGGTTTAATAACATTTCAAAAGTTAAAAGAATTTCTGTAAGTTAAAAACTCCAGAAAGCTTAAAACCCAAACCCCACAAAATAACCTATGTGTCAGCCAGTATTCCTGAGGAACACATGTTTTTCAAAAGCTTAATTAGCAGGTCTAGGGCCAAAATGTACAGTATTATGTGCTAAATACACCAATGACACAATGTACAGCACATAACCAATAACTGCTAAAACGTGATGACTTCCAAGATGCTCACATACAAAAGAAGGACCTTTTAAACCAACATAAAGCCCTCCATGTTATTCATAACAACAGGATTTGAAGAAGGATGATGATTAGGGACAGTTTCATTCCTCAGTTACTCAGCTGAGATTACTTTGTGTACTCCTCCCTTCTGAATTCTTACTCAAAACACAAATAAAACATCTCTGTTCAATCTGTCAATGCATAATATAAAGCTCAACTTGCAAAGACTCAGTATTTATGTAGCCCCATTCTTCACAGCAACACAATTACATTATGTTCAGTAAAAGTTTTTTGTGTTCATATACAAGTTTTTTATGTGAAACAAATACTAAGTTAGGCAAAAGTTTGCTTTCCCAAAACAAAGACTGGATTAAAATGCTGGCCTTAGATATAAAATTCAGGGGGAAAACGGAAGGAACTACCCTTTACTCCACCTACTTTCCTAGATGAAGGCATTTAACCACTACTCAGACAGATTGCTTCTAGAGGGAGGACTTTTACCAGCCCATCAAACATGCTTTGAGATGAATTTGAATCATTCCAGAAGAGTAATTGATTTACAGGAACGCTGATGAATGAGCTACCTGATAACAACCTGCTGAACAGCTGTGACATGATGAGTTCTGGAAACAGAGCAATTGCCAGTACAATACAGAAAAATACTGGATGCAAACATTTCTTTTCAAAGGAGAAAATGTTCTTTGGGAGAAAGGGCAGCCTTTCCGGACCAGAAGCATGCAATCCACATAGGACTGCCATGAAAAAAGGTTTAGCTTATTACATAAACTTTCCAAACAACACACAAAGCTCTGACATTTCAGACTTTAATGTACTTGAACTTCATTTTGCTCTAAGAGTTTCTGTTCTCAGAGTGAACTCTGCAGGCAGACAAGTCTAGGTCCTATCCAAGTTCACAAGCAACAACTACAACAACTTAAAAACTGACCAGACCAAACGTTTTACGTAGGTATAAGCCTACTCCAATATAGGAGAAAAATAAATTTAACCTGAAATTATCACTGGCAGATAATACAGCATGTTCTTTCACAATCCAAGCTTGCTAAATAGGAAGTCTATTGATTCTACATGCAACAGCAGTTACCATTTGGCTGTGTCACATGAAATAGGTACCAGTATTATTAGCATGTTTCCCAATCTCAAACCAGGCCATTTATCTGTGCCTGAGCATGCAGAGTTGCTAAAACCATAAGCAGCGTTTTGGAGATGTTAATCTGTCTGTAAAATAAGTGAGGACTTACATGTGACAGAAACAAAACCCCAGCCTCCAGCCTCATCAATCAAGGTAAGGGCTGTGCTTCCCTGAATTCCAATGACTGCTTTATTTTGGAAGCAGCAATATTTTGACCAGAATACGTTGAGAATCAATTCACTACATCAATTACACTAAATTACTTCAACTGGTTTAAGATTAAGTATATTATGTGAAGGGATGGGGGAAGGCAATTCCAGTTTGGGACCCTGGTGCCAACAAAGACTTTGCTGGTGGGTTCCAGCAGCACAGGGAAATTGCATTAAGTACATATGGAAGATTTGCTTCAAAAGGTACAGTTCAGCAAAATGCTGAATTTCACCTGGATTTAAACATTACACATATTCATCTGACAAAAAAGTCTAGACACTAGGGTATATTTTAAAGTAGGTCCCTTAAGATACTGCAGTTGGGGAAAACTAATTAAACAAATTCCACCAAGGACATATTTAAGGAGACAATCCTAACTTGTGCTCTGAACCTCACAGAACAACATCCTTTGTAACAAGTAGAACTGGGGACTTGTGCAGTTCCCACTGCTTTTAATTTTTTAATGCAAACACCAGAGACAATAAGTGAGATTGAAAATCCAGAGGAACAAGCACACTGCACACAGCCAGTTGAGCTCATTTTTGAAGACCTCACTGAAAAAGCCCTTCTGACACTCAACAGGAACAGAGCAGATTAATGGGATCCTTTCTACTACTTTGACAAGCAATATACTTGAAATTTTAAAAATGCTTTTCTTTACATCTATTATTTTTCAAATAAAAACATTACACAAACTTAAAACAGCAGAAAAGAACACTGGAAAAACTATTTCCATGACAACTGAAACGGCAATTTGGAGATTAGACTCAAGCCTAAGCTTCATTACGCTTGCAAGCATTTTCTTGGGCTTATAAGAAATGCCACCACCAATTTCTACTGAACACTTATACCCTCTCCATACACCCAGGGGCTGTTCTACCTCAGAGGATTTAAATGAAGAGAGTATGGCTAAACCTGGAAGTGTACTTGTACAAAGTCCACTTGCTAAAGCAGAATTGGAAAGTTTAAAAACTTAGGGCAAGATTACATAGATTTATTTCAGGCTTCAAGCTGGTAATAAGGATGGAATTTTACTCTAGTTAATTGGTTTAGATACAGCAGCAAGGATTTGAGACAGATGCATCCTTAAGCTTTGGATAACAGTGACGTGTGGATTAAAGCTATTAGTACAAAGTTTGAACTCTCCACGATGGTCAGTCAGATATAAACAAAATACTGAAGTTTCATGGACATTCTACCTAATAATGCAGCATTATGTACTTTGTTTCTTCATCACATTACTGTCACATTACACTTTAGCAGATTATCATTACTACTAAAGTTTAAATGAGATTCCCAAAGGATAAATCAGTGCTGTGTACTGAACAAATGTTTAGACCCCGTCAGAGTCATGTTCTGATGTGAAGCTGTCACAAAATGTCCATAACAGCAAGCATCAGACTCCCTGCACACAGAACAACTTTTATGTAAGAGAACAGAGGGGGAGAAAAGCATGGCCTAAAAGTATACATGTAGCACCATTTCAGCATGATTTCAAAGAACTGTTAATATTTACTTACAAAAATAGGTACAAAAATATTCACATCCCGTTACTGTTGAACCTGGAATTCAGACGTCTCATACGTAAAGCACTAAAGATAAGCTGCCCTATCTTATTATTTAGACACAGAGACTGTGAGATGCTGAATCTCCTCTACTGCTCATTAAGAGCACTGCTATAAAATTAAGCTCCCCAAACCAGTAATATCCCTGTAAGAAGTACAAAATACCTTTCTTTAAGATTCTCTGGTTTTACAGAATCACAGAATGTTTTAGGTTGGACCTTAAAGATATCTTGTTCCAGTCCCCAGCCATGGGGAGGATATTCCCATTAGAACAGACTGCTTAAAGTCACTTTGAACACTTCAAGGGATAGAGCAGCCACTTATACTGCAAAACAGCACTTTAGAGGTATCTGCAACTGACAATTAACTAGAAACATATATATATGCACATACATAAAAACCAATAGTATTTCTTACTGAGACAGACATTGAAGAAAACATTTTGGTAAATTGATAAAACACAAAATATTTCTACATCCTGTAGTATTTACAGGGTATGTTCTGTAAGAAATTAGAAGATTTGAGCTGTCCCAGAAGGATTAGGCTGTCTGCAGTGAGTTCTGAAAGCAAGTACTGTGCTGCCCACTGCCTTGCCTTTGCTTCTGCAGCTGATAGAATATTTAGTTCAGATGAATTGTAGTAAAAATGCAAATTTTGGGGAGCAGACCACACACCACATGTGTGCTATAACGTGATAATGCAGTCAAAGCACAAAAAAAAATACCTTATCAATGGCTTTTCCTACTCGGGATACGCTGCTGTGGATGTCTTTGTGATCCGAGGCCAGCTTTTGGACTGTGTCTTTTATTCTTTTACAACACTGCGTCATAACAAGTGAAATCGTCCCCGACAAGTCCCTATCTTGATCTAGACAAAAGAGAGGAAAATTACCAACTTTGGGACAAACAAATGGTAATATTAAATCTCTTAATAGTCAACAACATAAACAGACAAAAAGTGGCATCAAAGAAACGCAATCTAGAGAGTATCTGCAAAGCAAGATCAGCTTAACTGAAGGCAGATGTACAGGAATTCACCTGTATGAAAACTCTCCTGTGGAATTAGGAATCCAGTCGAATGCACAATAACATTGAACAAGTGCAACAGTTTAAAAATTTAATGTAAAGGTCTCATGTGCCTCAGTCAAAGCAGATGAATAAACATCTCAAAGTAACACTCAGTTCACAAATCTCTAAGGACATTACAGAAGGACACTGAAGTTACTACAGGACCAGTTTTTTCTAGACAGCCCCTAAAGGTACATGAGAACATCAAGTTTAACTTCAACAGGGTGCAAGCAAAATGAGGGTGCAAGCAAAATGTGCATTAATGACAGCTCAATTAATTCTTGCCCCACAAGCCACCCACTGCTATTGGACTCTGTGTTTGAGCTGTATGAAACTTCTTCTTCCTGACTCCTGGCAGTAGCTCTGAACAGTCTCCAATTCCCCTCAACAGATGAGAAGCAGTCTTTGGAGGACCTGTGGACCTTATTATGAGATTTTTTTTCTCTGGAAATGGTGACATTTTTTAGCTGATGTCCAACAGGTTCACTGCTGTATGACCCACTCTGTGAAGAAAATAATAAACAGGACAGGCTTACAGGCCCCTGACCACATCACAGCACTTCACAGCTTACATCCTTTGTGCCTTGATTGAAACATCACTCAGAAGCCTGAGTCGGAAAAAAAAATTTTTTTTTTTTGGTGCTTTACTCAAGTCCTTTCTTCCTGCTTTTGATTTAAAAATACAAGAAAAATCTCCCTTCCAGTCTTACCTCTGAAGGTCTCTCCTTTCTCAAAGTTCATTCTACATGAAGAATTTTTCCTTTAGGGACACAGCAGCCTTCCACTGCATGGGAAGGCTAATTTAAGTGGGAGAGCAGCTCAGAAATATCTCCCTAATATTCCAGACCCAAAGCTTCATGTAAAAAACCAAAATTACCAAAGCATCTCTTTAGAAGAAGGAATTTACGGAAAATGTGTTCGCTTTTTAAGTTTGTTCCTTTTTGAGTTCATATTTTAACACATCTTTGCTTTCAGTAGTGTGTTAAGAGCCCAGTTTCTGGAGAGAGCAAAGGGAATCCAGAAAAAACTGCAATCATAGCGAGTAGATAATAATTTCACAGCCACTTTTTCTAGGCACCTTCCCTCTGGCACCCTCTGAACGCTGCTGCTGACACCGTCACACACGGAGCCACCTCCCCTCAGACCAGCAAACAGCTCCTGTCAGCCCCATAAGCCCCAGCTGGGGAAGTTTCAACAGCATTTTTCCAACAGCCATGGGTTTTAAGAACAAAAATAAGCTTTACCACACTTTTTTCTCCCTCCAGTCCCATGAAGACAAGGATCATCTCCTGGGCAAAGGGCGAAAGGGGCTCTGTGGTTTTCTTTTTTAGTGGATGAGTGAGGAATAATAGGACTGAAACAGTCACTTCAGTGATTCTATGCATCCCAAGTTAAAACAAAAAATTCCACTCAACTATTCCAAAAAGTCCATCTCCCAAAATTATTTCAAGAATAATCATTATTTCTTAGTTGGTATTTAATTTTTATGACAAACATTTAAAATAACAAGAAGGATCTTTAACTGCCTCGTGAATTTTGCCACGGCAAAATGACCGGCCAGAGATTATGCAAGAAGCAAAATGGAAATACTCATTCCTCAAGAAACAGAAAGGCTAAAATGCACTTTCTGAAAGCCATTAAGTTAAAACCCAAACATGGGTGCCTGCTTTTACCCCAAGCAAAGAAGTGAATTATTGGCCCTTGACATCGTAGCAAAAACCCAACTCCAGTAAAGCAATATAAATGTCTTTAGAGGAAAAACCATCAGAGCTGTAGGTGGTTTCCCCTCTGCACCCCTCTCCTTCAGCTCCAACCAAACTATGAGCTACTTGCACTAAATCAGCATGAGGAAAGCCTGCAGCCATCCCTGCTGGTAATTCAGGGCTCACAAGACAGAAAGACAGCTTCTCTCTGTGATGTGTGTGCACAGTTACAATTAAAAAAAAAATTAAATATATTAGCCCACAAACACTGAGCACGGAGCAGAGTCCAATGCCAAGTTTACTCAGCCAGACACATTTATACCATCCAAGAATATGCAATCCTTGACTACTCCAGAAAGACAGATTTATAAAGAGAAGAAAAACTTTGTAGAGCTGCTCTACCCTTAGGCTTTAACATGAAATCAGCTCAAGACATTTTAATACACTGTGTGAGGGGGAGAAGAAAACCAGTTTAGAGGTTAAAGCAGTTTTTAATAGTTTCTTTTTCTCCACCCACTTCCTTTTTTATCCACTGCCTATTTAAGGTCTTTTCATATATTTTTGCTCTCAGATCTTGTCCTAACCTCTTCTTCAGCAGTGAGGGCTTTCATTTCTCTTCCTTTTTTCCTTCAAAATTACATCCAGGAGCCTATTTCTCCAGTTCACAGCCCTGAACTAGACTTCCACATTAAGACATCTGCCTGCTTTCAATTCCATCCATTTTCAAAAATCCTCAAGAAGTGTATAAAAGCTGAAAATACCTGCTCTTTTTAGAAAGTTACAGATAACATGTTAGAGAAAAAAAGAAATAGTAAGAATTTTGGCCCCTATGAATCCAGCTCACCCTCAGATGCCAAAATTGAAGAGCCCCCAGATGTCTGAGGGTGCACTAACAATGCATTGGCTTCATTCTAGAGCACTTACGAAAAGAAAGCTCAGTTTGGGATGTGCTCTCTGGAACATCACCTGATAAGTGCTGAAATTATGTCCAAGGTCTTCACTGGACAGTGCCAAAAAATGCTAATCCAAGCTTGGATGGAAAACCCAATGAGGACCCTGGAGAAATCACACACTGGAACCTTCTAAATTATTACAAAGGGAGTAAAAGCTCTGGAGCTGCAACAGGAATGTCACAGTCAAACCTTTACAGACCAACAAAAACCAACACAAGCATGAGGGTCACACACACAGAGCTCTGCGGGCAAGATCAGCACCTCAGTTTGTGAGATCACATATTTTAGTGACTGTCCTCAAATGCCCAAGCTCCGACTGTTTCAAGCAGCACAAATAACAGTTATTGAAACAGTTCAAAACAATGCCAAAAAGACCAAGCCTTATTTCATCCCAAATAAATGCCTCACAATCAGAATTCTATGTTTGCTCTCTATAGAAACTGCTGGGTACACACAGAGCACTCCAGCACACTCGTGCTTGTGTTCCTGGAATTATTCACACTCCTGGTACAGTGAGCCTTGCATTTATATTTGCTCAGGACCACGGCAAACACGTTTTCCCCCAAACAAACAAAAACAAAAGCAGAGCAACAGCACAGTTGCTCTCAACTTTGGTCTCAGAAGCTTGCAAGTTTTATTTTTAATGCCTGAGCCGTCACTCGCTTCCTGCATGGCCTTGGGTAAATCACTTGAGATGCCTCTCCATTTCCTCCCACTCCAATAAACACGGCACTACCTCCGTCTCCGGGATTTCGCAAGGTTTAATCGCCCCGTGTTTACAGCCCTCACAAGGGCCCAGCATCAGCTGTGACAGAGACAAGGCTTGTTTACGTCCTGCCGAGCGCAGCTTTACCCCGAACACCGCCAAACCCAGCCACAGCAAAGGAACACAACTCATGGACACAGGAAAAGAGAGACAAAAAAAGAAAAGAAAAGAAAAGAAATGGGGGCGGGGAGTAGAGGGGGAAAGCAAACAGGTCAGCTCTGCCGTATTTCCTCTGTATTTCCCCTGGGGTGACCAACCCCTTTGTAACCCAACGTAAAGGGTTATGAACACACTGATCAGGGTCACGCCAGACCTGCTGACCAGGAACAAACAAACCTGTCCAGCAGCACACACGAGGCAGGAGGGGCCCAGGAGGGCCGAGATTGATCACAGAATCATGGAATACGCTGAGCTAGAAGGGACCCACCAGAACCATCGAGTCCACAGGACAACCCCAACAATCCCACCATGGGCCTGAGAGCATTGTCCCAACACTTCTTGAACTCTGTTGGGCTTGGTGCCGTGACCACTTCCCTGGGGAGCCTGTTCCAGTGCTCAACCACTTTCTGGGTGGAAGACATTTTTGTGATATCCAACCTAAACCTCCCCTGCTCCCTCCTTGTGAATGTTCCCTTGTCAACAACGCCCCCAAAGCTCCGGGGGCCGAGGGGGAAGACCCCCGGTTCAACCCGCAGCACAGAACCCTCGGGATGGGGGATCCCTGGAGCAAGGGCTCTCCGTAGAGGGGTTCCCAGCCCACAAAGCCCGAAGTTTTGAGGGGTGTCCAGCCCACAACGCGCCAAATTTTGGGCTCCCCCTCCCCGGAGGGAGGAGCGGGGCCGCGTCCCNGCCGCACTTCCGCGCAGGCAGCGCCGCGGACACGCGGGGACCTCACAGCGCTCCGCGCAGGCAGCGCCGGGGACAACTCAGCGAGGGACCTTCACGCAGGGCAGGGCGGAGCGGCGATTTTCAGTCAGGCGGCGCCGCGGGCAGCTCTGGCCCGCCGCCGGCGGGGGTGGGCGGATCGTTTTTTCCGGTGTCCGGGTAGGATCAGGAAGCGCTTCTCGGTCAGGTGGCGCGTGGGAGTCAGCCTTGGGAACGGGTGTCCCGGGGGATTTGCGGATCAGGCAGGGAGTTGGGCAGCTAAGCGCGGGGGCCTGAGTAGCGCTGTTGCCATGGCGACGCCGCGGCCCGAGGGGCGGGGAGGCCTCGGGGGGCCGGGGCGGCTCCTCCGGATCTCGGCCCTTTGGGCCGGGGAGCGATTTAGGGCCGTGGGGTGGGTGTGTGTCACCGCTGGGGTGACCCCTGGGTACAGGGGGGTTCTGTCTCCAGCCTGCGGGGAGCGCGTCTCACAGCTGCCCCAAACATCGCAGAGCTCCGCCAGGGCCGAGATAAGGAGCTCGGCGAGCCGGAAAGGGAGCATTTAACCTGTCGTTGGGTTCTTAATTGGTTGGTAAACTTCCTGTTGGGTGGTGTGTTGACCAATAGGCTGGAGTGCATTGGACTGGCATTGGCTTACAAAAATGTGCTCAAAGAGATGCTTCAGGGTGAATTCCACTTGGTTAATACCAGCTCCAGGCGAATTCAGAGGAGACCACCAAGTTGATGAGAGAGATGAAATACTTCTCCTGTGGGGAAAGGCTGAGAAAATTGGGATTGTTCAGCCTGGAAGAGTGAANGGAGGAGCGGGGCCGCGTCCCCTGGGCAGGGGGGGGCGCGGGGGGGGTCTCCACGTACTCTCGGTCTGCAGGATCTCCCTGCGCAGCCCTCCCGCGTACTGGATCAGCTCCTCCAGGCTGCGCTCGCAGAGCTGCCCGTATCCCGAGAACTTCTGCAGCACCTTCTCCAGCTCCCGCTCCACAGTCACGCACTGGTCCATCGCGCCCGGGCCGCGCTGCTCCTCCTCCTCCTCGTCCTGCTCCTCCTGCTGCCCTGCGGCCGGGCCC
>VWYP01011325.1:23391-48128 GCA_013400435.1 Pycnonotus jocosus
GCTGGGGTGACCCCTGGGTACAGGGGGGTTCTGTCTCCAGCCTGCGGGGAGCGCGTCTCACAGCTGCCCCAAACATCGCAGAGCTCCGCCAGGGCCGAGATAAGGAGCTCGGCGAGCCGGAAAGGGAGCATTTAACCTGTCGTTGGGTTCTTAATTGGTTGGTAAACTTCCTGTTGGGTGGTGTGTTGACCAATAGGCTGGAGTGCATTGGACTGGCATTGGCTTACAAAAATGTGCTCAAAGAGATGCTTCAGGGTGAATTCCACTTGGTTAATACCAGCTCCAGGCGAATTCAGAGGAGACCACCAAGTTGATGAGAGAGATGAAATACTTCTCCTGTGGGGAAAGGCTGAGAAAATTGGGATTGTTCAGCCTGGAAGAGTGAAAGCTTTGAGTGACCCAACTGTGGCCTTCCAGTACCTGAAGGGAACTTAGAGAAAAGATGGGACAAGACTTGACAAGGACATGAAGTGACAGCACAAGAGGGAATGGCTACAAAGTGAAAGAGAGCAGGTTTAGATTGGAAATTAGGAAAGAAAAAAATCTTTACTGTGAGGGTGGTGAGGGCCTGGCTCAGGCTGCCCAGGGAAGCTGTGGATGCCTCATCCCTGAAAGTGTTCCAGGCCAGGCTGGATGGGGCTCCAGGTAACCTGGACTAGTGGAAGGTGTCCCTGCACGTGGCAGAAGCATTGGAATTAAGTGGTCTTCAAGGTCTCTTCCAACCCAAACCATTCTGTGATTCTCTGATGATGGTTCTGTGAGCTTTGGTATTTGGAGGCAGTAGCTCAGAACACACAGGACTCTCTATTTTATATAGCATAGTACAAACAAAGCTCCTAAGAAATTTTGACAAAGTTAACTGGAAAACCAGCATTTGGTCAGAGTCAGGGGTAGTGTTGCTTTATTGTGTCCACAGTGCCGGGCAGGATGGGAAAAATCAAGAGTTCTGCATTCTCACAAGAACGCACAAGGACTTGTGTGATGTGTACTGTCAGTAATTGGTCAGATTTCAGCCCAAACTTCTGCTTTTCTATGTTTTTGCTCTTTATTTTTAATCACAAATTATGCTTAAAGGCAAGCACTACGTTCTGGTTTCTTAGGTCATCAGCACAGGGGTTTAATTTGTGGAGTTCTCCACTGCTGTGGGCTCCTTGGTCATCTCAGAACACTGAAGCAGACTCCTTATTTATTTATTTATTTGTTTATTTTGGACATTAAACAGAGCTGGTCTTCTCCAAGGGGGCAACAAATAGTTTTTCACTGATACAAAAACAGAAAATGCAAACTGCCTAGGGAAAAAAAAATCTTTATTTGAAGCTTTAATTATTTTATTCTGCTCCTGCAAGTTGGTTTGCCCTGACTGAGGTCTGTTTTTGTGCCGTTAATCACTGTGTGTTTATAGCAGATCAAATTCCCGCAGGGGGTGGCCATCAGATCCAGCTGTGGCTGCACCAAGCCCTGTCACCTGCCCGGGTGTCACAGCTGACCTGAGCAGGGGGTTGAGCTTCAGAGCCTCCCGTCCTGTCCGACCTGAATTCCTGTGTGAATCACCCCCGGATCACCGGGACTGCCTCACCCAAATGGCAGGGGGTGGAACTGGATGGTCTTTGAGGTCCCTCCCAGCCCAAACCATGCCAGGATTCCTCGGTCAAACAGCCAGGGCTTTAGTTGGGCTGTCAGTAGTGGTCACTGTGTTACCGATTCACACCTCTGTTAAATCTACTTCCCGTTGGCCACTTGTACAAAGCAGGAAACATTTTCTGATTTAAAATTCCTCTGCTTACAGCACAATAATGTCTGAGCTGCTGCTGTCTTGCTTTGAGACTCTCATAGAAGCTTCTTTGTTTTATTTAATATCAATTACAAGAAGGCACGGTTTCATATCACACCTAAAAGATGTCAAGATGCACTCATGTTGATAAAGAAGCACATCAAGAGTTTCTGTGTTAGTGAATTCCCAGAAAGTCACAGAACTGTAGAATATCCTGAATTGCAATGGATCCACAAGGATCATCGAGGTCCAATTCCTGTAATCAAATAAATTGTATTTGCAGAGTTGGCTCTTGGGAAAACTGTCTTTCAGTGTTGTTTGAATATTAGTTTGCTGAACTGTTATCTTGATAAACTAAAACAAAAGGTGTGATGTTATTTTAACATGGTAGAGGATTGAATTAAGATGTTTAATCCTCTGTTTTATGGTTAATCCTCTGTTTTGCTGATTTCAAAATGACAATACTTTTCTTATGTTCCCCACAGAAGACTGGAAAGTGGATTGTTGTCCATATTCCCAGGCTGCACAGTCAGCAACTGCTCGTAGGAGAGGATGGGGGAGGAGAGGGAATCCTTGCCGTTTACCAAGGGGCAGCAGATAAAAAGACTCCAGGTTTGGCTGTCTGACAAGGAAAGGTGGCTGTCCCAGTTCTCAGGATTTGGGCTCATTAGCTGCTAAATTATAGTTAAATATTTTTGCTGCCAAATTCATTTAAAAGCAGATCCTTGCTTTGGGCTTTTGTTTAAAGGTGGAATTTATGTTCTCCATTCTCTACACATTTGTAATATTTGCTCTGTGAGCATAGAACTGACTGACTGATGACTGTTTAATGCTGTTAATTAAGTAGTGTTAACGCTGGGTCTTTAAAAATGCCAGTGTGCGTCATCTTTGTGTTCAGCCCCAATGAATTTCAATTCACTCTTAAGATATTTAGATTTTCCAGATAATTAAAACTCCCTGAAAGGTTATTTGCAGGTGCCATGTCAAAGACATTCTGAGTTCCAACTGGAAACCAAATGACAGCTACTTCTAGAAAATGGAACATTTTCTGCCAGGGTCAGCTTAGTGCATCAGGGATGCAGAGGTGGGGAGGGAAGAGAGGACCGGAGTGCCTGGGAGAGGCGCTGGATCCATTTAGGTTTGTTCTGCCACACCTTTGGTTAACTGCAGTTAACACCTGCAGGTCTTGGTTGTACCCGCCCCTCATCCGAGTGCTTCAGTGTTGGCAGCTGCTTTGTTTTGGGTTGCTTTGGGGGGTTTTGAATACTGGCTTGAAATATCATTTGTACTTTCCTGAAACGACTCCAGGGCTTTGAGTTCTGGCAGATGATTGGCTTTGTCTCTGCAGGGGCCTCATTTAGCTCAGCCCATGAGCACTCGGAAATGACACGCTGGTGACAGCCTCCCCAGCAGTTGGTGTTGCAAATAGTTCAGCTGTGAGCGTAGACGAGTAATTGTTGTGAGGTGCCTTCCTGCCGGGCGAAGCGAGGGCACCCCAAAGAAATTACAGGGGAGAAACACAGGGATCTATCTGCTGGAGTAGGATCTGAGGTGCTCATGTAAAACAAACAAACCAAAACAAATAAAACCCAAAACAAACCCCAAACCCCCAACCCAACGATGTTTTCTAACTAAAGTTAAATAAATAAAGTCCTTCTTCAAACTCCCACCCATTACTTCACATGGGTGGGAGTTACTTCACACTCACTTGAAACAAAAGGTAGAGAAATCAGGCAACTTCTGGTATGTGTGGCCTTCACAAGCTTCTGGGAAAGAACCCTGTTCCTGGGGCAGTTGAGGGCTCAGAGCCTGCCTGAGGCCCTCTGACCGGTGATGGGAAATGTGTGTTTTATTGACTGTCCCCTGCTCCACCAGCTGCAGGGACAAAGCCACTCCCTTGGGTTTTGCCGAGGGCAAAGGATTCATCTTACTGATTCTTTGCCACCTGCTCATTAGGGAGATGGGCCCTGGCTTTGGCAGGGGAAGTTCCCCAGGCTGCAGTGGCTGTGAAGGAGAGAACAGCACCTGGTCCTGCCTCTGTGAGCCCCTCCACCGGGCTGTGCCTCCGGTACCTTCTGCCCCACCTGGCCCTGCCACCCGAGGCTTGCTGCAAACCCTGCGGAGCTGCTGAAATCCCTTTGTATTTAACAGAGCAGCACCAGCAGATACAAGGTTTGCAGTCCACTTTTATCTTTTGCAGATAAAAATGTTGAAGAATAAAGTTGTGTATGACTCCCTGTGGAAGGGCACAGCATTTACCAGCTCATAAGGGCTTTGTGAGCAGCTACATCTGCAATCCCTCCGCTCTTTCCCTTTCAAGAACCAAAATGAGTCCATTCCTGAAGAACAGTGTCATGATTTTTCTTCTGGAGAGGCTGTGTTGGCTGTGTCACAGAACGAGCTGAACCTGAATTGTTAAGTTTTTTCCTTTTTAAATCATATCAGCACACTGAGAAACCTGTAAATGTGTTTTAAAAGCTCTGAGGAGTACAGTGATTTAAATGCTTTTTTCCAGATCAATATTAGTGTGCCTTTTTGGAAATTGATAATACAGAATTACAGCGTGTACACTCTGGGGGGTTCTCAGTGCTATAGCTAGCTAAGCTGCTATTTTTGTGCTCATCTGTATGAGCTGCCAATTTTCATGCAAATTATGGATTCTTAAAATAACTGAACATTCAGAAGCACTGTTGAGTTTCCTTCAGAGGAGAGCCTTCAGCTCAACGCAGCAGCTTGATTTTAGTACGTTTTTTGTAGCAGGCTAAATTGTATCGTTGCAGGCCAACACTTCTTGTACAGCCCGGGATGGTTCTTCGAGAATTCACTTCAGCAGGGATCCACGCTGCGCTCCAAAATGCTTCCAATGTGAGCACAGATCCAACTAAAACCCTTGTCCGAAGTCGGGGTGCAGCTCACAGCCTTTGGCTGTCGCTTTGGCACAAGCTCTCAGCACTCGAGTGCCGAGCCGTGCAGATGAATCTCGTTGTGGAATTTGCTTTCGCGCCAGCCAAGGGCTGGGAGCGGGGCTGGCGTGCGGGAATGAGGAGCGGAGGGATCATCCCTACACCCAGCTGCTCGAATCCAAATAAACTGTGTCCACTAAGCTGCCCTAAAACTGCCCGAACAGATCGGCCCTGCAAATATCGGCCCTCAGTTCTGGCTTTGTAAATATTTTTCTTTTCATGAAAAACATCGGCCAGGTCGGATCCTGCCTTCCCCCTCCCCTATATCCGAGGTATTTATATATTATTTTTTCTCGCAGCAAGCGGAGCCGCAAGGTCCAAAGTTGCAGCCGGGGACGGGGACACGACCGCCCCCCGAGCCCGGTGATGCGGGGTCGGGCCGCAGTGCTGAATCACGGCGGGGGGAAAGAGAAGGGGAAGGGGAAAGGGGGAAGTAGGAAAAGGGGGANCCCCTCCCTCCCTCCCTCCCTCCCCAGGCCGGCCTCCGGCTCGGCGCTCCCGGGAAGATGTGGGTGAAGCTGTGCTGTTTGCTGCTCTACTTCCTGGCGCTCTTCGTGCTGGCCCGGGTGTTCGAGGCCGTGGCGTGGTACGAGAGCGGCTTCCTCGCCACGCAGCTGGTGGACCCGGTGGCGCTGAGCTTCAGGAAGCTGCGGACCATCCTGGAGTGCCGCGGGTTGGGGTACTCGGGGCTGCCCGAGAAGAAGGATGTGCGGGAGCTGGTGGAGAAGTCAGGTACGCGGAGCTCCCCCGTGACCCGGGGGGACGGACGGAGGTCGGTGCCCGGCCACCCCCGCGTGGGCTCCGGCCGCCCTTGGATGGAGACGCGGGCACTGCTTCCCTTCGCAGGGCGGGTTTGGGGAGAGCTGGCTCCCCCCAGCAAGGGGGTCCATGGAGGGAGCCCGGGGACCTCGGGGGGTGTCGGTCAAAGCCCGGCGGCGTTGTGAGCCCGAGCGGGCTGCGCCGAGTGCAAGGCCTGCGCTGGACGGGGCACCAGCAGCGGCCCTTCCCTTCCCTGCCCGGCCCTTCCCTCCTCTGCCCCCGGAGTTCCGCTGCGGGCGGTCGGGTCAGTGCGGGTGGCACAGATGGGACCGAATGTCGTCCGCCGTGAAAAACGAGGAAAAGAGACGCCAAATAGCTGCAGTAGGTTACTGTTTACGGCTGAGGCTAGCTTGTTCCCGTGTATTCCCACCCGTTCGCTGGGTTTGTTACAGGTACGGTTATCAAGATGGGCTCCAAGGAAAGCGATGATTTCATAGCTGAGGAGCAGAAGGGATGGGTACCCAGGGTTGAGATGGTTTTATACAAGGGGAGCAGAACTAGTTCCTGCATACGAAAAACAGCTTGGAAAAAGGCAGGGAGGTTTTTCGGAAGTAAGGAGAACCAGGTGAAGGAGATGGACTTCTCAAGGCTGATGAAGAGCAGTGGAGGTGTAAGAATGGCAGAAGTGTCCTGAAAGTCAGGATGCTGCCTGGAGCAGTCGGAGGGAGCTGGCCCCAAGGACTGGAAGATGGGGCTGATGTAATAGCTATAGTGCCAGCCAAGCAGGAAAATGTGAGTAGCTGCTTTTAAATCAATGATGGAAGGGCTGGTGATCCAGGAGAGAGAGGAATCACAGCAATCGGGATAGGCAGTGAGGGTCTCTAATGTCTGGACAGGGAGAGAGAAGGATTTGTATGGATATAGTGTCTGCCATATAACCTTTAAAATGCTGGTTTAAATAATTTATATTAATCCTGGACATTTAAATCTAATTTGCTGTTACTGTTCATTGTTTATTTATGTTTTTATGTTGTTTATTGGCTTTGCTGCCCCAACAGTAAAAAGCATTAGGCACTTTCACTTTTGTTTCCAATCACTTTCACTCCTTGGCTGTCAGGTACTTTCATGATGTCATGATGTTTGGGTTGCATATGCTGCAGGGAAGTGTTTAACTCCAAACAAACTGTATTAACTAACTTCTTCAAATGTCATGGAAACACTCCTCATACCAACAGGCTTTGCAGCATTCTTCTGTGGTTGCGTTTTGGTTTTTTTTTCCCCTCTAAATTTTATGAATATTTTTGCAAACCCCTCAAGGGTTTCAGCTGTTGCACTTATTTTTGTATTTTTAAGGAAACTGGTTTTGGACAAGACTTCATTTCTTAAAGCTTAGTAGATTAGTTACTAGAATGCAGGTTGTCATTAATGAGCGTTTGTAATGATTGTGAAACAAAACACGAGAAGGAAATGAGATTACGAAGGAAACACAATCAGATGATTTTGTTTCAGAGCTCTTTATGTCTCTGCATTTGGAGTTCATGGGAACGTTTCCTCAACCGTGCAAACAATAGCCAAGAGTTAAATTATTCTGCCTGAGATTTTTACTAAGAACAGGACCACAAGCACTGGGTGCATTTGGTCCAGAATTAGTGATTGAAATTTTGGAAGTCTGTTCGAATTGTCAGTGTTAAGAAATTGCTTGCTGCAAAATTGCAATCCTGTGAAACACAAGCAAAGATGTATTGACTAAAATTGCTCTCAGCCACTGTATGTTGTTATTTGCAGAGAATGAGCCTTAGAAGATGTTCTTTTATTCCTTTGTGTGCTCGTGCATGTGTGGTACATCTGTGTAATCAGAAACAGAGCATTCATGTCTTCTGTGGCCTGACTGAGGTCAAATTGTTCATAGTCATGTCATCAGAGATTGAACTATAGTAACAAACTTTAGCTACCTTTGTACTGAAAAGGTTCTCTGAGCAACCATGCAAATATAGTTAGTTAAACTGTTACTAGAATTCGTGAGGTAAACTTTCTCCAGTGCCATTTTAATTTAATTTCTCCAATTGTCTCTTTTTCAGGAGACCTCATGGAAGGAGAGCTTTATTCAGCTCTCAAGGAGGAAGAGGCCTCTGAATCAGTTTCCAGTACAAACTTCAGTGGTGAAATGCACTTCTATGAGCTTGTAGAAGACACGAAAGATGGGATCTGGCTGGTACAGGTATATAAATTTGACCGTTTTTTAAGATATATTTATCACACCCAAAATGTGTTTCAAAGGAGGAGTTTATGAGGGTAGTTAACTAGTTGTAAAAATGTGTAACAGAGAGATGGTAGCAAAGATAAACTTCATCCAGGAAATGAGGAATAGAGAAATAAAACAAGAAAGGCTGGAAGTGCCAGAGTTTTTATACAGACATGAAGAAAAAAAAAAAAGCCTATTATTCTTTGGATTGCTTTTTGAAAAGCAGGCACTTTAGAACCAGAAAACAAGCAGAGCAGCACACACTGAAGTACACAGAGTATGCAAGTCCTTGGCCCTGGGTTTGTAAGAGCCTTGTAATGTGTGAAGTAGGTGCATTAATACAGGTGCTCCCAGCTGGCACAGGCTCCTGGTGCTGCTCTTCCTTTTGGTTGCAATACATGCTCAGACCCAACCAGTTTAAGTTTTTTCTTGTCTAAGGGGCTTAGAGCACTTGTAAAATCTCTGTTGGCTCTTCACAAAGGCAGGAAGATCTCGGTCTGCCAACTTCCCAGGCTAGCAGCCTGCTTGTACAACATATTCCGGTGGCTTGAAGTCAACTTTCTCCCAAACCTTTTGTGCCCAGCAATTTTAGAGTCCCTTTTCCCAGGGCTGCATGAGAACAAGAGATCATTTAGGAAAATAAAGATTTTTCCCAAGAGGATTCTGAAGCAATTAATCATTATTTCTGAGAACATAAGTAGACCAAAATGTAGAAATTACTTTTCTATGTCAACTTCTCTATTGATAAGAGGGTGCTTTTTAAGGCATAAGTGTCTTCCTAACAGCTGCATCAGGTGAATTCCCCACCAGGCAATTAATTGTTCCATTGACAGCTCCTGCCTGGTTTGTCTGGTCTCACTTAATGTTTTTCATAATTTTAACAGGAAGTCATTAAATCTTCATAATCTATTTATTAGACCTACACTGTCACCGCATCAGATCTCACCCCAAAACAGACAAGAGGACAGATTACCTTCAGACTCAGAATGGTGTTTGGGTTTTGGGAGAAATATATTTGGAGTTTATTGAATCCAAGTTTGAGGTTTAAATCATACAGGAGGGCATTCTTCAAGCAGAGAGAGAGTGTTCAAAGGCAGTTTACATGTCCCCAAGCTAGTTGACAAATACAAGCATGAATATGGTGTGAAAAACCTTCCCTCCTCCCTGTGCAGCTCAGAAGGGTGAAATATGATAGTTCTCTGTTGTCTCTTGCTTGCAGAATTTTACTTGTAATGTATTTTCCACTAGCATCCTAATAGCAGGTCAGATAGGCTGTGTTTTGATATCTCCAGTGTGATGAATGTTGTCATCATTCTGGGAATATTTGCACAGCTATTCAGTTGGTCACAATAGCTGTGGAAAAAAAATTAGTGGAATTTACTGAATAATTTACTTGCTGAACACTATTTGTCTGCTTCTCTACAATAAAAACCACAAGAGATGTCGAATTTCTATTTTTCATTCTTGCTTTTTGAGTTTTCATCACTTTGAGTTTTCATTTGCTCCATTCCCCACTCCTGGCTGGATAACTCCTGAGCTGGATTCTTCATGTCCTTTCTTTTCACAGGTTTTCCCACACTCTTTTCTTAGACCTCATCGCTGCAGAGCTGGTTTTTACCATCTCTTCCCAGTTTTAACTCTTGATTCCCTCCCTTGCCCATCCTCCTTTGCCATTAGGAATGCTGTGGAAACTTTCCAGCTTATTAAGCAGCTCGATGCTCATGCAGGGGAGCGAGGATGCATCATGGGTGGGTTTGGTGACTGTGGGCAAGGTCAGAGATTCCCCTGCTCTGTTGCTGCTGGCTGGGAGGCAAAAAGGATCTCCAGATCCTCTTCAGTATCCGGAGCCCTGAATCCCTGTTCTGTGGGGGCTGCTGGGAAGGAGCGGAGGGAGAGGAGCAGTTCTGCCTCAAACCTTGGCTGTTGCTTGAGTTGGTTTGAACACTTTGTCATGATGCATGAGAGGACTGAGACTTTGGAGATGATTTTTATTTTCCAGTGCATATAAATGAAATTTCTGGTGTGGCACAGGCTGGGAATGTGATAGCCATCACTGTCTGCAGAGAATCAAAAGGAAAAAAGAGGAAACAATTACTATTTCTTGATATGTTCGACAAAAATTGAGGTGTGAATTTATCATGTAGAGCCAACAAGATGAATTCCTTGAAGAAAGTCAAAGGCAATACACAAGGAATTGGTGTTTTGTGGCTTTGTTTCTTTATTTTCTGGAAATCCACATGTAAAGCATCCCAGTCCAGTGGTAATTTGTTTACCAGTGTAGCTGTTCACAGCTCCTGTGTGGTGCTTCCGTAGAGCCACAGACAGCAGCATGTTCTTTCTCCTATTAGCTCATGATCTCATCACCTTTCCTTTTATGCCGTTCTTCTTGCTTGCCAGCTGCTGTTGTGCACTTCTTTGGCTGGCAAGGAGGGTGACTGAGAGTTTCTGGAGCTGCTTCTCTTGTTGGTTAAGGGAGTTACATGTAATGTTCTTACTTTTCCAGGCTCTGGTTAGCCTCTAGAAGCCTGTCACATCTGACAGTATTGTAGTCATTAGGGCTTTTGAAAATGATCTACAGATAAAAATCCTCTTTGAAATGAAGTTAAAATCTAAATTAATGTATATTTTTATTCTAAAAGTTTCTGCTATAACATAGTGGCAGAGAGAAGTAAAGGGAACTTTCTTCCTGGCACTGAAGTACAAGGACAGACATTTTGATTGTGTCTGGTAGAGCTGTAAAGGCCATTGTTATGGATATAAAATTCTGCAGTCTGTTCTGCATCTCAGTTTCTAGTTCAAGTGGTGTAGTCACAGGGCAAGGGATGTGCCTACAGCATTTTGGTGGTGATGGTTTACTTGTTCTTCCTTTTGCTTGCATGTAGGATGAGTGATTTTCATATTTATTTGCCTTCTGAATTTTGCCAGGTGATCAGCTGTTCGTGCTAAAAAGAAACAAAGCAGAAACACTCAGTTCTTTCACAATACATAATTCAGTATTTGTGTCTTTTCCAATAGCCCTTCAGGATCATTTACCATAGGATACCTGATTTTAAGTTTCAGTTTTCTTCTTTAGAGGCTTCATATCCAGTCAAGGGTGCAGAGTACCATCAATAGTAATAGTCCTTGTATTGCCTGTGCATTTGTGTTAACTCATTGCAGAACCTCATTTATTCTCAATCTCTGACTTAACTGACAGCATAACTGACTGCCCAGATCAGTGCATAGATCACCTCACCTCCCTGGAGAAACTGAATGTAATTTTGAGGTGGTTAATTTTTGTGTGCTGTGATGGATGTAGTCTTTGCCTATTTTGATGTGATTTTTCACAATCTCTTTCTCAGAAAAGATAGGCAAAAAAATCTCCAGATATCTTCAGTCCATATGGGTGGATTCTGAATGAGTTGTGAATTCTTAGGAAAGAGAGTCTAAATGGAAATTCAGTTCCATTAACACATTGTCAAATAATAAACAGAAAGTGAGATGTCTCAGAGTTAATAGAAGTGCAGACATTCATGTAGAAACTTATTGACATCATCTGAAATAAGTGAGCTTTTTCCCAAGCTTCTAATAAGTAAATTACCAGTCCATTTGTAATTAATTGTATTTTCACTTGTTTTATATATAGAAGCAGAGTTTGCAGCACAGTTGTTGATGAAGAAGCATTCTATGACTAGAGTTTTTGAACCTTTTTATCTTTGTGGATCCCTAAAAATCATCCAGGGTATGCATGGAATCTTTACAGTAATACTGAGTTTTCTGTGCTCATTTACCCTCTGGAGGAGTTCATGGGTGTCACTGAACCAGACAGACAATTCTCATGTTCGTACAACTTTACCAGTTCATTAAATGAGTTAGAAATCAGTTTTGCCAAGGGCAAAACTCCACAGTTTTTTTTCCCAATTCAAATGTCTGTATTCCTTATGTGGAGAGTGACTTGCTGAGGCTGGGTGAGGACTGACTGCTCCTGAGAGAGCTACCTGGATGTGTGTGTGTGTGCAGCAGGGAAAGGTGTCTCTTACTCAATGGGTTTTGTTCTTCCTGATAGTGTGAAGTCTGTCACAGTGCCCTAGTGCCCAGAGTTGAGGAGCACTTGGAGTCGTCTTTGTGGCTGAGCTTGTGACTAGTTGTGACAAAGTTGTGACTATTACTGTGTGTTTGAAATTCTGTGCTGTTGGTGTGAGCAGGTATGCCTGACACCTGCTGTCCCAGCTAGAATTGGTTAAAATAATGAGAGCTGGAGTACATGTAGAGGTGTTTGTTCTGCTTTTGCTCCTCTCTGACTCATTGTCATGCCTTGTGATACTCGAACACTTTTAGTTGTGAGCGAGCTTCAAAACTTGGTGAGAACAAATGTCATTCCTGTGACCTGCTTTGAGATCTCTGCATACCTGTCTGAAAGAAATGGAACAAAATCTGATTTAAATGCACAGAAAACAGGATAATGCTTAAGTGGGGTTATTATCATGTCATGCTCAAGTATTTCAGCAGTACCAGAAGAGGAGTCTGTCCTTGCATATTGCATTGCTGTAGCAAACTCTAACTAATCAGCTGTGCTTCCTCATGCCTCTTCACTTTCAGTCGTATTTTTACTTGTATTTCAAGAACCTATGTTTCATAAAATAATCTTTAAAAATGCTTAATGGTACTTGGAAATTAAGGAGCAGCTGGATCCATGATGGTTATAAAGTAGCTATTGTAATATTGATGCAATTACTCAATACAATTTGGGTTTGGATTAGGCAAGAGAGGCAAAATGCTTTCCTGACTTAGTCTTCTTTTTCCAAGTGTTTGTATCTTTCTGGCTCCAGGATATTTGCTCTTAAAGTCTGTTTTTTAATGTCATAACTATGACTACTTTAATACGTAGATCAAAATAATTCTATTTTTCTGATTTACTGATTTTTCTAATTACTTTCTTGATTGAGCTCTTTGGGGGTAATTCTGTGTAGTTCAATATCATGAGAACTCTTCCAATGCAAAAGCTCCCTATTCAGCTGTCTTTTGAAATCATCACAGTCTCAGCATTTTCACTATTACAGAGCTGGTAACTCAGACCCTGCAGTCAGAGCCAGTCCTCTGGCCTGGGTTAGGTGTGGGTTAGGGAGCAGATCCGTTCTGTGAACTTGTTAAATAGCAGGGTTACTGTGATCCTATTGGATTCCCTTAGCCCATTAAGATGACTAATGGATTAATTGAGTTACCCTCATTGTCTTACTTGTCACTCTGACATGTGATATGTCACGGATTGTGAACATAGCTAATAATAAGCAAAGCTGAGCAGGTTTGTGCTTCTCCAGACATGGTGTTTGTTTCCCACCTGTGTTAGCTGATCTTCTAAAAGCTGATCTTCTCCTATGAGCTTGGGCTTTATTTCAGTAACATTAAATAGAGTGTATGATTGAAAGGGACTCTCTGATGAGCTAGTCCAGCTTTCTGCTAGACTGTAGAATACATGTTTAGAAAATATTTTGCTGTCTATCTTACACTGTAAGTTGTTCAAATACTCCTGTTGCAGGTTTTCTTCTTGGAAATGTGTGTCTGACTTCTGGCTTGGGTGTATTCAGGGATAATTTGTTCCTATTGGGCATAAATTGACATTGCCCTTTCGTTTCACCGTGTCCTGATATCAGCCACATTCCTCCCAGTAAGTGAGGTCAATCAACCAGTTTGTTTTGTCAGGTCTGATATATCCTGGGCTTTGCTTGTTTTTGCAGCCAGTTAATATTGATGGCTCATGTTTTCTTGTGGAGCAACTGATAGCCCCAGGCATTTCCTCCCATCGCTGTTTCTAACTGATGAACTCCCCGAGTGTCCTGTTCATTACTGAATTCAATTTCGTGTGTGACATTGTGCATTACAAGATTTGTGCAGCTCTTCCTGCATGGTGTTATAATCCTCTTTCCCACATAGATGTGCTTCCCAGTTTTATGTCTTCTACAAATGGCTTTGGGAGACTTCAAGTTCCCACAGGAAGGGCATTAATGGGAATATATGCTGAACTGAGCTCTAAGGTAAATCTATTAAGAAGTCTGTTAGCACCTTCCTGGCATTTTGATGTCTTTTTACTGTAGCCAATTCCTTGCTCATTTTAAAACTTTCTCTTTTTTTCACTCACTATGAAAGCTTATCTGTAGCTCTCATGTAAATTTTCCATGTGGCATAATACATGATACACTTCCAAACTACAAACAGGGTGCTACCTTCCCTTTTTCTCCTGAAATTCAGTTCTTTTCCTCAGGGGAAGTTTCTCTCAATCAGAAATGATACATCTTTAATAACTGCATCCTGGAAAGAGATGGAAAATGCAACTGTCTCTGCACCTGTAAAACTTCTACAGTTTTGCATCCTATTGAAATCAAACTGGTGAGATTTTTTTTTTTCATTTGCTCTTAAATATAGCTACAGACTTGTTACTGTCCTGTCAAAATGTGAATTGGTCTGACAGGGGTTTGCAGGAAATTTTCAGAGGTTCACATGTGATCCTGTGTGCTTCTGCTACAGTTCTAGGATGGAGATAACCCTGCTTACTCTGATTCAAGTGCATTAAGTTATTTGAGTTCTGCTTTCACCTTCAGGTGATGCAGTTTCTTCCCATAAATTTGCTAACTGGTGCACAGCCAGCCACCCCTCCCTTCACTGAAAACTGAGTCACAGTATTAATTTAACTTTAAAAGAAAATTATCTTACATTTCTATGCTATCTTCATTGTTTGGTGATCCTGCTGCTTCTCCCCCTGTTCTATTCTTATTTATGTGACTTAAAAACCTTTTGGTACAACTTGTAATAGTCTTTGTATAGTCTAACTTGAATAGCTCATTTTTCCTTACTTTTTTTACCTTGCATATCTTTCTTTGATAGGTGCTCCTTTTGACTTTTTTTCAATCCTTGTAGGTGGTCAAACTATTTCTAACCTTTCTCTGGAAGTGACTGCTAGGAAGAAGTGCAGGACTTGACAACCTTTTTTTTTTTTTTTTTCCTTACTTGAAATATAAAATCCTGATAGCTTTAACACGAAGGGCTTGAAGAACTTCCAGGCCTCTTTCACATTCAAGTTCCCAGTCTCCTCAGTCACAGGTTTTTAAGCTAAATTTCTTAACTTATCAAAATTCACACTTCTTAAATAAAATCTGTTACAAGTGTTTGTGGGTTATTTTTAATTTAAACTGAAGTACATTTTGATTGCTTAACCTGCAGTATTTTTTTGGACTCCCTCATGCACAGAGGTGGTGACTGCTTTCCAAAATACAAAGCCTTGCCTTGGCATGGTGAGCTCCCAGTGCTCTGAGTGGGTGTTGTCTGCAAGGAGCAGCTGCAACGGTCATGTTTATTTGGATTTTTTTTTCCATAATGACATAAAAAAGCATGAGCCCAAAATATTTTACAGAGCTTCAGTGTGCAAAATCATAGTAGGATTCCTCTATGTAGTTACAAAATGCAGACTGCTACTTAGGTCATTGTTTTTCAGTATAAATAATTTTCTCCAAGAGGAAATACTTTTTCATAGGAAAGGAATTAAGCTGGTGTTAAAAATTCCACCACTACAGGCAGGTGTTAGTAAAATATAATGGTGACTGTATTTGCAACAATTTTTTGTCTTGACACTTAAAGTGAATGTTGGGGTGCTAGGCAGAAGAAACAGTGAGCAGGATCTGTCCTCCTGCACACATTAACACTCTCTCATCACTGTTTCAGAACATGCACACAGAATTTGGAAGAAGCCAATCTCCGAGCAGTTGTACTAAAGAGTAATTCAGTCACCAAAGTTTTACTTCTGTGCTTACTAAAAAAAAAAAAATTGTGGTTCCTTGCCATGTTGGATGCATTTATCATGCCATAGTAGCTCTGAGGATATTCTGGCTTTAAGGTGTCTTTAGGAATTCGGTCTCCCTTGATTGAAGTGCATGGAAGGAAGCAGTTTAAAATATCCAAAGCTTCAGTCACATTGGGTGATGTAAAGAAGCCTCAGTAATACAGCAGATTTCTCAGCTGGTTGTCTCAGTGCGTGATGGTTACATTTATCTAACCAAAAAGGCTTTTCTATGTGATGTGTGTGTTTTAAGACTAGCTGGAAGGATTGTTACCTGGATTTTCACCTCCAGTGTTACTTAAACATTTTGGGTTTAGTGCAATGGGAATGTAATCTGTGACTTCAGTTTGTTTCCCTATGTAAAACATTCTGCTTGGTGAATTCTTCTATTTTAAGATTCTGAGAGGCTTCTGCTTACCACAAAGCAGATAAAATTTATGAGTCTCAAAGGGTGGACACACTTTCTAGGTTGAATCTCAGCATGTCCACAGAGAACTGTTAATCATGGTGACAGCCCAACTTCCAGAGGCAAGCTGACATTTGAGGTTATTAAGTCAGAAAACGACTGGGATAAGTTTAATGGTGGGTAAACAAATATCTAACAAATGGAAGTTTCAAGATTTAATTTGAAAATATATTTAAAGTGGCTGCCAGTAAACCTGCAGAAGCATGTGAGGCATTTCTAAAATAGAAAATGTGACGGCTCATGGAATAGTGCATGATCAGTCATGTCATTCAAAATTACCTGTCAGCTGCAGGCAGGCAGGGTTTTCTTCTCCTTGTGGGTTTTTTTTTCCCTCCCTGTACAGTTATAAGTCAGAGGATGAATGCTGCTTCTTTGTCATCTGTGTCAGCAGAAGCTTACAGTGAGGTAACTTGAAGTACAACTTTAATATACTGGGTTAGAACAAATTAAACCTTGGGATATATCACAAGAAATGATCATCCTGAAATGGCAGATGGGACACTGGAGTTGGTGGAACAGTCACATAAAGTTGCAGAGTGAGTCACGGGCAAAGCTGGAAGGAGTCAAGATTCTTAGGCATTATCTGGGAGTTCAATCAGTAGTTTCCACTGCTCAGCAATGGCTGTTGGCAGTTTAATCTGGCACCAGGTACAGGCATTCCCACTCATTCTACTTGCTCTGAGACAGTGTTTCTTTGGTATGTTGTAACTTCTGAGGGTGAACTGTAATAAAATGGTCTTTTTTTAATTGCAAAGAAGAGGAACCTGCTGCACCCCCTCTCCTTTCTCCCCTATTATGAACTGCTTAATGATAGTTTTGTTATTTTACCAAAGTTTTTGTTAACTACCACTGATTTTAGTACCTTAACATGTCTTAACATGGTGATGCACTTTCTCTTTGCAGAAACCACATTTCTGTCTTAGAGCTTCACTCTCCAAAGACCTTTACCATGACTCTGGGTTGTACATTCACACTCTGTGTGCTAAAAGAAGGGGAAAGAGTATCAAGCATGACCAGTACTCTGTTTTCTTAAAACTTGCTCTATATTTCAGGAACTAAACTGACTGTGATATTAAACTAGTACTTCCTTTTGGCAATAGGTCATAGCAAATGACAGAAGCCCTCTGGTGGGTAAAGTCCACTGGCAGAAAATGGTGAAGAAAGTCTCAAGATTCGGCATACGTACTGGCACTTTCAACTGTTCCAGTGACCCCAGGTACATCCTTAAGGGATTATCGAAATCCCAAGAATATCTTAAGGCTCAGCTGGGTTCTAGCAGCAGGGCTTGCTGTGTTGTAAAAGTAGCTGTGACAGAAGGTGGCTTTATTCATGTTTTTATCTCTCTTAAAGGCTGCTCAGAATGCTCCATTACATTATTTATCAGCTCTGCAGATTCCTAAAGCATCGTGTAGGAAATGCATTTTTAGACTGGAGAGTATAATAGAGCAGTGGAGAGGAATGAACAGAAGAGTTTGGCCTTCCAATCCAGGCATTCAGGGATAGGAACTATGCTTGCTTAGGGCAAAGCCAAATATATCAGTTTTACAGTTGTTATATCACCATCTGGAAGGGAGAAGCACAGGTTAGCATGAACCTTGCATACAGTGCCTGCCTCCCAGAATTACTGACAAATCCTGTTCCCTGACAAATGTATGTTTATATATAAACTGGCACACACCCTAGGACAACACACAGTGTGCTGTGCAAGAGTCACTGTGTTTGTGTATGATTTCGAACAAGGAAGAGCAGAGCCAAAAAAGCTATTAATAATTCCCTGCTGCTGTAAAAAAAGGCTTTTTTTAAACATTTTGTTGGAGGCGTTTGCTTTACGTGACAGGAGACTTTGTCTAGAATTCCAGTGGCATGTATGGATAGGCACATCTTACACAGCTTAAGTCCTAAATGTTTACAGAAATCTTAATGTTAATCATAAGAGGAAATTCTTAGGCTTTGTAGTGCTTATGCAAAATAATCTTGTATTTGAACATCTTAAAAATTTGGCAGTGTTTCTCTTTGCATAGCTCCTAAGTAGTCGTAATGTTCTAATCAAATATCATGTTTTAAATTAACTCATTTTTTAATACAAGAAATGTTTTGTTGAATAAACCCTTGTGAATAGTTTTCATCAGGTTGCAGCTGAAATTCAGAATACTACTACATGTTGCAGTAATCAGGATACCTTTATGAGTAGGATAATACATTATGGCTCTTTCAAAAAATGCTGCATTCAGATTCCTGGGAAGGGGAGTTGTAATTGTCTAAATACATGTTGACAGACCAAAACCACAGAGGAGCTAGGTAAGATGGCTGGTGAATGAGGCTGGTGGTCCCCATGTGCAGGGTTCTCAGAGACTGTGTTCCTGTTGGCATATTTTGATTGTTGAAGCTTGCCAGATATTTCCTTAAAGAAGACTAGGTAATTTGGTTTGTGATATTTCTAGGAAAGATGCATGAGAGAAGGGATCTTATGAGTCATGAAATTCATCTCAGAGTTACTGGGCTCTGGACCATGACTCAGGGTTCAGCCACGAAGAGCCTCTTCTTTTAGTTACGGATTTGGGGTTCATCCCATCTGCCTGCCAGACAGTGGGTATATTTTTTTAGCCCAAATCATCCAGCACCATGTATCTGCTTCCTGCTCTGCTGGTTTTGTGGCCAGCTCTCTCACCTCACTCCTTAGCCTGTCTGCATCCTGCCAAAATGGTCCCATTAGGAAGTGGACACTTGTCAGCTTCATTAAAGCAACTGCAAACAGACCAGTGTCTGCTCAGCTTTGCCCCACAGCTCCTTGGCAAAACCAGGATGGAAGGAAGCACTGGGAAAGCTGTGGGATATTGAGTTACACTGAGTGGTTTTCTTCTTGGCTGGAAGGCCAAGGAAAAGTAGTTTCTAATACTAAAACTTTAAAGTAAAGAGTCAGCTTGTTTATTGTTCAAATCCAGTTACAAAGCATAAATTGGCTGCATGGCCTTGTTTACTTTAATGACCTATGAAAATTAACACTATTCCTCTTCCTGTTTTATGAATGCATATCTCTTTACAATATTCCTCTAAGATATAAAAGTATTGTAAGAATAAATATGCTTTGCCAGAGAATATTGGGTGCCTTTATTTCCTGCTATTATATTATAAGGGTTCCCAGGTGCTCAGCATGTCTCATTTTTGAGTTTAGAATAGAAATGTAAGGACTCAGTTCTGGGGCTATGAAACTGTAATCTAACCTACCGTTTTCTTCGTAGATACTGCAAGAGGAGGGGTTGGCTGAAATCCACCCTCATTATGTCGGTTCCACAAACCAGTACCTCCAAGGGAAAAGTCATGCTTAAGGAATACAGCGGGCGCAAAGTTGAAGTGGAGCACATCTTCAAATGGATCACAGCCCACGCTGCCTCTCGGATCAAAACCATCTACAACTCCGAACATCTGAAAGAGGAATGGAACAGAAGTGACCAGTACCGGGTGAAAATATACCTGTTTGCCAACCTCGACCAGCCTCCAGCATTCTTTTCTGCACTGAGTGTAAAGTTTACTGGAAGAGTAGAGTTTATTTTTGTGAATGTGGAAAACTGGGACAATAAAAGTTACATGGCAGAAATTGGTATCTACAAGACACCATCCTACATACTTAGGACTCCTGAGGGGATTTACAGGTATGGGAATAACACTGGTGAATTTATATCACTACGTGCCATGGATTCCTTTTTGCGCTCCTTGCAACCAGAAGTTAACGATTTATTTGTTTTAAGTTTAGTTTTGGTTAATCTGATGGCTTGGATGGACCTGTTTATTACACAAGGCGCTACTATAAAGCGTTTTGTGGTTCTTATAAGCACTTTAGGGACGTATAATTCACTGTTAATTATTTCCTGGCTACCAGTGTTAGGTTTTTTGCAACTGCCCTACTTAGACAGCTTTTACGAGTACAGTTTAAAACTCTTCAGGTACTCTAACACAACTACTTTGGCTTCTTGGGTGAGGGCAGATTGGATGTTCTACTCTTCTCATCCAGCCCTCTTCCTCAGCACGTACCTTGGCCATGGTTTACTAATTGATTACTTTGAGAAGAAGCGAAGGCGCAATAACAACACGGATGAAGTAAATGCTAATAATCTGGAGTGGCTGTCGAGCCTGTGGGACTGGTACACCAGCTACCTGTTTCATCCCATTGCTTCTTTTCAACACTTCCCTTTTGACTCGGATTGGGATGAAGACCCAGATTTGTTCTTGGAGCGGTTGGCCTTCCCTGATCTCTGGCTGCACCCTCTGATACCAACTGATTATATAAAAAACTTACCCATGTGGAGATTTCAATGCCTCGGCACCCATTCTGATGAGGAAATGCTGGACACCTTTCCAGACAGCGAAAGTGACTCTGACAGTGAGAACAAAGAGGTCTTCAGTAGCGACAGAGAGATGTCAGAGGACGATGAGCTGAGCACGTTTCAGGGGTGCAGTGAAGGAGAGCATCAGTGCGGTGTTGAGGCCTGTTCATGTGCCAGTCACTATTGTCACCACGAGCCATGCGAACGCAAAGCCAGGTCCTACGGCTCATACAGCTCCGCAGGTGACCTGGAGCCAGACTGGTCAGCCTGGCCCTCCGACATGTTGCACTGTACAGAATGTGTGGTGTGTCTAGAAAATTTTGCAAAGGGCTGCCTGCTGATGGGCTTGCCGTGCGGCCACGTGTTCCACCAGAATTGCATCGTGATGTGGCTGGCAGGCGGGCGGCACTGCTGCCCCGTCTGCAGGTGGGCGTCCTACAAAAAAAAGCAGCCATACACACACCCGCAGCCTTTGTCGAGTGAGCCCCCGTCTTAGCTGTGTGCCCATGTCTTTTGTGAGCTTTCAGGATATTACTGCTTGCCTTCTAAATGTTAGTCACTTAGAAGATTACATGGTTTGAAGTTTTAGTTTAAATGTTAGTGCAGTGAACTAAAATATACATGCTAATGTTAGCGACAGAATCATTTGGTTGCCTTGTATGTTGAACTGAATGCAAACTTACCATACAAATAACTTGTTCTCTTCAACATCTGGAAACTTGATGCTGTTTTTGTAAGCACAAAAATCAAGCCTACAAGAGAAGCGTATTCCAGCAAACATTTACAAGTTGGGATGTGGGTGAAATTGAAATTCTAATTGGAGACAATTGCTTAATTTAAGTGTTTCTTATTTTAGAGTCTGTTCTGCACATCTTTGTTGAATAATGTATGTTATAAGACAGTACCATTTAAAAAGAAATTAGTGAAATAAATTATTTTCAAAGGAGATTTGTAACATTAATTGTTTTGATAAATATTTTGTGTGTATGGTTACGGATGTCTTGCTGGCCTGATTTATCTGTGAAGACAATAAAAATATAACACAACTCTTGTGACTAATAAATCATCTCCTAGGGATGCAGGAATTCAGTGCTCTGAGCCACTGGCCAAGGAGAAGGCAGTGGTGCTTCACTGAGAACTGTTTCTTTCATAAGTCTGCTGTGTTGAGGTGCTTCTCTGCTTGATCAGTGGTTTTCCAGTTGATTACAAGCTGCTTTTTCAGATGGAGACCTTCTAGCAGCTGTCTCTCCAGCTCATCTGCAGACATCTAGAAAATTTCAGGGTAGCTCCCTCTACAGCCTCAAAGTAAACTGTTGAGAAGGAGCAGAATACTGTCATGCAGTGAGCAAAAGTGGCTCGTAAAGCTAAAAATGGCCAGCTTCCAACTGTGCTGGTATTCTGAAGTCATTTCTGGTTTCTTGGATTGTTCTTGGTGCCATAAAAAATTGAGCCTGTTGTTTTTCTTTATATTTCAATATGAAACTGATTTTGGTTGTACCTTTCAGAAATCGTTTGGCTGAAAATAGAGAGGAATTGTTGGTTGGAAATAAAAAGGGGGAGAGTGGGAAGAGCAGGCGATGATATGAGCAGAGGAAAAAGCTAAACTAGAAAGATATTTTCAATTGTCTTATTTCTTTCCTAAATATTACCTATGTGATATGAAATGAGGATAATGACATAAAGATGATAATGGGAAATACTAACACAGCTCCCCACTGCAGTTACAACACATCTCCCAGTGTCTTTATAGGGTTGGCAGGCTGATGCTCACAGAGCTGCTGGCATTGCTTCATCTGTCCAGGGTACTTGGGCATGTTCTTTTTTATTAAGAAATGTTTCACGGCTCTGTCACCAGGTGTGTTCCCAAGAGGATATTCATGTAATTAGCAGAAGAGCTGTTTTTAATTTACTGAGTCCTTTTTTCTCATTTCCTTTTTCCCAGGGCAGTACTAAAGCAGAGAGGTACAAGGGGCAAAATATCAGCAACTCTCCCGTGGTCCAGAAAGTAATTTTTATTCCAGTCGAGACCTGCCAGTACATGCCCTGTCTCTGTCATTACAGCCTCAGCAGAGCAGCGGAGAGGCATAATGAGGGCAAAGATAATTTCTGCTTCCAATTTGTGCAGCAGCGTGGCATATGTGCTTGTCATGAATAGCTGAAATCCACATTGTTTCAGGACTGTTTTGAAACCCGCACTGAGCTGAGGCCTTGCCAAGGGAAAGGAGAAGATTTGTAAGTATAAATAAGGCTGTAGCTGAGATGCTGACACACACAAGTGAGATGCTGTATCAGAGCCTGCTGTAGCCTTTCTCTGGTACCTCGGCAATTTGCCAAATGCTGTGAGTGCTAAGCTGGAGCAATGCTGTGTCCTTGGAGCACTGAGTGCTCATGGAGTGCAGCTCTGCTGCTGAAGGCTGACCTCCTCACCCTCACACCCAGACCCAGCAGCTCTGTGCACTGGCTCAGCCTTGTTTGCAGACCTTTGTGCACACCTGTTTCAGCTGAAGACTTGTTTTAATGTCCTCAGTTGCTCTGCTCATCCTTTTCTGTTGATGGATGACCCGAACTGCTGTTTAATTAGCAGGAGAGCCACTGAGGGCACATCCACAGGAGCAGGTAATTATGACCAGTAGGTAGCTGTGGAGGAAGGTTTAGTCCCCTCGTGTCTGGGTTATATAAATTGTTGTGATGCAGTTCCTGGCAACGCATCTGTTACAGAATCTTGAGCAGCTGGCGTAGAGTATTGAGAGTCCCAGCAGGACAAAAAAAGCAGTTGGATGTGTTTATTTTATGAAATGCTTGTGTCAGTAGCAGCAGAAGCATCCAAGCAACTTTGTTTTCTACCGCGTGCAGGATCTCAGACAGCCCTTCCCTGACGCGCTGACAGTTGAACATCGGGAGAATGGAGCAAAGGAGCAAAGCCTGTGCCTGTAACAAGGTCAGCAGTTTTGCTGCTCACGTTTTGCCTCACAGGGCTGGGTTGTGCTAATACTTGTGGAGTGTCTTAAGTGAGATGCTAAACATTCCTAAAGTGGTGTTTTATTCTCTGATGTCTCATTCCTGGAAGCTGGAGACCAATTGTAAACAGAAAATGTCAAACCACTGAGGTGAGGGTATTCACTTACTTGTTAGGTTTAATAAAGATGATGGATGTTTTGTGCTGCTATTACAAAGAATGGATTTAAATAATCTCTGAAGCTCTTTGCCACTCTCAATTTCATTAATTATTGTTTTTTTAGCACTGGCTTTCCCACTGCTGGTCTCAGTCCAAAATGAGAGTTCTCTTCTCCAAAGCTTCTTTAGATCTTTTTTTCTGCATTAGATTCTGGAGGGAAAGATGACAAAGGTGAAACTGTACATTTTTGTAACTCATTAAAATGTCTGTCTCTGCAATTTAAATAATGAGGGTAAGTATAATTGTAAGGTATTAAAGAGTTAGATGAAGTTAACAGCACCTTTTACTTCCTAAGCTTTTGCACTCTGTGCATCACTGATTTATTTCTAACGCTCTCAGTCTCAGATTGTGCACCGGGGCGTGAAGAGATGGAATGACTCTCTGGAGCTCCAGCGGAGTGGCTCCAAGCTGTCCCTTCATTTCAGCCAGGTGACCCTGCGGAGAGGAGGGTGAAGATGAGCCAGGCCTGGCTGGTGGCATTTCTCCGAAGGAGCCCCGGCAGCTGAGGGCAGGGTGGCCGTCGGCTTGTATGAGCTTTGCCCTCGGCTGTCTTGCGGGCCGTCCCAGAGGAAAAGCCGGAGTGGGAGTCAGCCCTTGCACCAACAGGTTATCGAGGTGCTGGAGTTGCAGAGAAGGGAGCAGAGCCGGGGAATGGTCTGGAGCACGGGTGTGATGAGCAGCTGGGGGAGCTGCGGGGGCTCGGCCTGGAGGAGGCTCAGGGGGCACCTTATTGCTCTCTACAACTCCCTGACAGGAGGGTGCAGCCAGGTGGAGATCAGGCTCTGATCCTGGAAACCAGCAACAGGACGAGAGGGCGCAGTCTTAAGCTGGACCCGTGCAGTTTATGTTGCGCATTAGGAGGAATTTCTTCACAGGGTGATTGGACATTGGGATGGGCGGCCNAGGGGGCACCTTATTGCTCTCTACAACTGGTGCAGCCAGGTGGGGATCAGGCTCTGATCCCAGGAAACCAGCGACAGGACGAGAGGGCGCAGTCTTAAGCTGGACCCGTGCAGTTTATGTTGCGCATTAGGAGGAATTTCTTCACAGGGTGATTGGACATTGGGATGGGCGGCCCAAGGCGATGGTGGAGTCCCTGCCCCTGAAGATGCCACGTCCCTTGGTGGACGTAGCAGCCAGTGCCATAGTAGTGTTCGGCCATGGTTGGACTCGATAATCTGAGTTTTTCTCAACCTGATTGACCCTGTGAGCTGGTTACAAACACGCTCAAT
>VWYP01011326.1:2577-120440 GCA_013400435.1 Pycnonotus jocosus
TGAATGGAATAAAGATAGGGTCAGAGTCATTCAGGAAAAGAGATGGGACATGAAACTCTGGAAAGTGTTAGCATATTTGGAGTTCAGCTGGTTTATTGGATTTAAAATAAACTTGAAGTAAAAAGATTAAAAAGGATTAATTTTAAATGATGGCTTCAAACACTAAACAGAAATCTGAAAAAGCTCAGAGATCTTAAGTTGAGCAGGTTCTTCTATTCTTGCCTTCTCACAGAATCCTCTTTGTGGGATTTTGAGCTATGTGAAATACAGCAGAGGTCAGAGAAGGAAAGAACCAAAAAGCACCATATGCATGTTTTGGGATTGACTGTCATTCTTCCAGACTGAAATAGAAATCTCAGTATTGCTCCAAATGTTGGTTATGTAATATAGCTTGGCTATCAGCAGCAGATTGAATTAAGACCATAGAATTTATCGTGCCTCTTGCAATGAATGATGAAGTTAAGATAAAACACATGTTCAAAGCTGAGGAGTACAATGAACTTCACAAAGATATGAAAATTCAGCTTCCAGCCTTTTAAACTACTCTTCCTTTCTGGAACTCAAAATGATAACAGGAGAATTATCCCTATGTATCAGCTCCAAAAACTGGGATTGCCACCTCTGAGTCTATTACACAAAATTAGGCATAAATTACCTAAGATTATATGTGTGCATTTCAAGAACGTGAGAAATGTAAATTCGTTTCAGGTTGACATAAAGCTGTGACAATTGACACTGGCTACATAGGACCTATCATAAAATTGAGTAAAGACATCTGTGGGAGCAGCCTGGTGGTAAACAATTGGTGTGTGGAGGACTATTTCTCTTTGCATATTTACAACTAGAGTATGTTTGACTGAATTTCTCTTTTTCTGGATAAGGTGGTTGATGTTTCAGACTATAGTGAACTGAATTCATATAAAGTCTATGGATGTGTATATGCAATAATATATATAATGATTAATAGTATATATAACACACTGACCTCTGTATTCTGCTGTAATGATGTGGCTTGACAAGGTCCTAATGTCATTTCAAAAAAGTATGGATTTAGTTTTCCAGTTTGATGCATTCCTATGTCACTGAAGCTGCCTCAGGTAATAAGTATTAGTGTGGTTTTATGAAGGTGAATATGCTAAGACCCCTCTAATAAGTTCTAATTCACAGTTCAACAAAATAACTTTGGTATCTCAACCAAAAAAACATGCATACAAAAAGTAAATATTTTCTGCATTCAGTGAGGTCTACTCTTTTTGTGAGATATAACTGCAACAAACTATAGAGAATGTCTTAGTTCATCTTTTTTGCTTTTGACACTTAGGTATCATTGTTGAGGTTGTCCTTTCCTATTTCTAGGAGGCAGGATTGATGGCATGGATTTGAAGAAGTACAAGCACATCTGATTTTAAAAATTTTTGCTAGCTCTTTAACTAATCACATAAATAAATAAAGTAAAGTATGCAAATAAAGAACACAATAATAGTGGGTCTGTTTGGAAAACAATCTGTGGAACAAAACCTAATAGAAAAATAAACAAAATACTAAATGTACAAAATACTCAATGCACTTCAATCTAAACTCTACTTGGCTGAAATATCTAGGAATTAAGTGAAAGGTAAAAAGGGTAACGGCTGACCATTGGGTTTTTTTAGCACACACTCCCCACAAACATCCATCACCCACACATCTATTAAACACCTCTTCTCTTGTAAAAATAGAGAACATGAGGGGCCATGTGAAATACTTTATAACCAAAGTGAAAATTATAAGAATTTGCTTTTTCATATTACTTGGTTGTGGACCTTACAAACAACTTTTATTGTTTATTATAGTTTAACTTGTAAAATTCAATATTCTTTGTACAAAACTTCTAGTGGTTCATTTACAAGAAGTGCACAACCCTTGAAGAACTCTTACTAATGTGTGTACCCAGTGGGCACAGGGACAGTTTAAACTTTCCCAAAATTTGTCTTAGGTGAATCTTACCCGAGGAGATCTTAGATGTGAAAATTAGGCCAGAGGTCTTCTAGTAGCAGGAATTTCTGTCTGTCTGAGAGTCTGAGAGACTTTTTTACAGTACTAATTGCGAGGTATCTGAAAATATTGTTAATGTGACTACACCTTGGTGTACAAGAGTATAATGAAGCTCACAGTAAGTTATGAAATAGATGTGAATAGATGAGAATTTTCTCAATATGAAGCTTTTCTAAGTAGAAAGACTGAGTGTGACTTGTTTAAGATAACAAAAGAAACATAAACTAGCACTTTTTCAGCACAGTTTTGATGGACTAATCTTGTAATGATACTTTTTGGAGAGGATCACTAGATCCATATGGAAATTATTATCTCCCCATATATGACTCACTTACTTCAGGAACATTCAAAAGTAGAAATGTTTTGTACTTATTGTATTACAATGTATTATTATATTTTTGTAATGATTAAAACCTGCTTTTTGACAAATGATTAGTTCACTTTGTGCACTTGCACTTAATCATCCAAGTTACTGAATCAGCAAGTTATTTGATTTATGGCAGGCAAATTAACTTGGATTTTAAAATTTCTTTTTCCTGAATGTTGTCTTTAAGGTACTTGAGTGGAATGAGAGTTTTCATTATTGTGACTGGACAAAAAGAAGAGAAGCAGCTTTATGAGATAATTTCTTTCAGGATGCTGTCTTTGTCTCTAAATTATTTGACATTAAGTAGTGGTATTTACTACTTCTAAAGAGAGAAAAATCTGTTACATACACACAGATAGACTTTAAAGGACTGCAGTGAGGATGCATTTTAGGGGTAAAAGTTGAGACTAAACTTTTCTTTTGAAAACTGCTCAAAGGATATAAGTTCAGTCAGTAATCATCCTTAAAAAGGCATCAAAGTCACTGCAGGATATTTTCCTGTAATTAAGGCTAACTAATCTCTTACATATAGAGTAAATGGTAAGAAATTAAAAGGTAGCAAATGGTGATTATAAATTCTGGGACTGGAGTTTTGGAGCTGGACTTGCATTTTGCACTGCTGCTTTTAAAGGATGACCCAATCAGTAGACTTGCCACATAATGTTGCTGAAGTCCTCATTAAAACTTCGTGGAATTTTAAATTTGCTCCAACATTAATACACACTAATTACTGTCTTCTTATATCTACCTCAGTGAATGTTACTGTGGATTTCTCCTTTAACTGAAATTTCTATGGCAGTGGGTAAAAAAATCTTCATTAACATGATACAACTTTATTTAAGTTAGGCTTAACAAAACAGAAAATAATTAAATGCTTGAATATATTGAGTCATGTCTATCATGCAGCAACCTAGTTGTCTGAATCTGGTTCCTTTTTCCACTCTAGGTTGAAACTCCACGAGGACAAAGGCTGTATACTTGGGGAGTATAGCTCCCAATACCCTGCTAATGCTTATCAAGAGGAAAATAGCTGCTGAAAGTATGGTGGTGACTTTTTATTTGGATTATCCAGCAGAGCCAAAACAAGCATGACACTTACTGCCCTGAGGTCTCAGCTCTAGCACCGAGTGATAATTTAATTGCAGTTCGCAGATTTCAAATAGTTGTGATTTAGGCATTTATTGCAAGAAATATGTGATAAAATATAACTAAGAATCAGAAGGTTACCTTGATAGACTGTACTGGCTAGTGCTACACAGTCTTAACATATTAAAGATGATTCTTTCTCTCCTTAACATTAATGAAATCTGTAAATTTACTGAACTTTCATAATTTCCACAACCACTTAGAAAAATAGAATCTATAACAGGATCATATTTCTCTTCACCAAATAAATACCTCAGGGTCCTTATTATGATCTCATTGTGAAGTAAGAGAATAAAATATAAAATTGGTATAAAACCTTGCAGAATTGATTATATTTCATCCTTCTATTTAAAAGTCTAGAGCTGAGCTTTACTGAGAAGGAAAAGCTACTTAGCAAAATACAAACTTCAATTGATGTAAAAAAAAGATCAGGCACCTCCCATTGGAAATTGGTCACACACACAAAAGTTCTAGAGGAAAATTGTTTAAGAATAATCAGCAGTGCAGATAAAAGGCATCTCTTCTTTCTTGCCAATTTCTCTTACCATTAGCTTTTGCAAGTCAAATTAACACAATTATTTATACATAAATAAACTGTTGTTCATATGTCAATCATAGATCTTCCACAACAGGATCATTTGCAACCGTCAGGGTGTTACTACTCGGTATTTCCCTCTGTAACCAGACCAAGCAGATCCACTTCTGTCTAACATTTCTGGATCAGCGCCCGACCTGTCATTATGCATCTTCCTTACAGTACTTCCATAACCTTTGCAAAAGGCCAGTGATATACCATAGATCTTAAACTTGTTTTGTCCCATGGTAAATAGCAACTGATTGAAGAACCGGGGATACCAACTGAAGAAAACTTGAGATATAATATTTTCTGTTATTAAAGCTATTGTTTTCCTGTTTCTCAGGAAGTTTTATGGCTATTTATTACCTAGTTTCAGTTTATCACCTTTCATGCTATATTTTCATCATGACATATACAATATTTTTAATTCAGCTATTATGTAACATTCAATAGTTATATATATTTATTTTTAGTCATACTTTAGATTGGCTTCCACTTTGTGATGCTGTGATTAAAGTTGGTGCTTAGACATTGTTTCAATGGAAACAGTACAAACACAAATTCATGTAAAAGGCTCTTTGAACAGACTGAGATCAGCAAGTAACAGCTGTTAATACTTTCAGATATCTGCAGGATTCATTATTTTTCTAATGCAGTTTCAAGTCAATAAATATAGGTTAGTTGATGGACTTTTGCAAAGGCATCTTTCATGCTACTACACTGAACACCTAGAAATCAAGCACTTATGCTGTTTTTATCTTGTCAGACTTCTCAGTGTGTTGTAAATAAAGGGTTTGTGACTGGTTTAATATGACATACAAATCTGTAAAATTCTGGGTGTATATATACATAAAATATACACAATCTGTCACACACACACACATATGTATATTTTTTATGTGTATATCTGAGGCAGTAAAAAGAAACTATCTGCAGAGCATGTCTTCCTACATGCAAAATTGGTATCAAAAAACAGATGTAGCCAAAGTGCAAAACTTAGAGCACAGATCTTGGGATTTAGCAGATATTCCTCATTTTTGAAATGTATTGGATGTATTGTTTCTCGATTAGTCTTTAAACAAAGATATTACTTCACAAAACACAAAAATTACAAAGCTCTCAATACTTTCTAGCACATCTTTCCCATCTTTTTATGTTCTCTCTAATAAATCTTTTTTATTCTGTGATGTTCCTTGTCTGCTTACAAATTAAATTAAAAAAAGAAAAAAAAAAGATTTTATTTTGGTCTGACAGTAATCTACACCTGTTATAATCAGCTAACACCCTTCTACCTCTAGTGAAATTTACAGAGATTCCAGATTGCAGAAAGCTGTCTTGTCATTCTAACAAGGTATTTAGTAAAATAATGTTATTCAGTTCTACTTCTGGGTCTACTAGCCGCTCTCACTGTCCCACCAAATTTTGGGCACTACCAAGAATATTAAGTACTAAAAATAACATTGGATTTGAAATCTTATGCAGTCACTCTCGATTAATATAGAAACATACTATTCTTGCAAAGAGAGCTAAATTATTGAGAAGGATAAAATATTTTATTTCAAAACAAAGGCAAGCCACTGCACCTCATCCAGAAAAAGGTTACTACATGGCAGATTCAACATTTCAAACCTGTGCTTTTCAGACAAGCATTTCTCCATAAGTTTTGAGTTAGTGAAGGTCAGAACTATGAAAGCTGCAAAATGTGAGGGATGGAAACTCTGCAGATATCAGTAAAGGGAATGAGAACAAAGGTTTTTCACTCTGAGAGTGTAAATTCTAATGTTTTAATTAAAGAAATAAAAATCAATTCTTCATTGATTAGAATTAGAGTCTAACTCCAGATTTAGAAAAGATAGAAGGAAAAATAAACATATATTTAGGCATTTTTCTACCATAGAGCCACAATGCTAATGTTAAAAAAAAACAAATGGGAAAAAATAGACCTAAGGAAACAGCTTGACCTCTATGACAGGAGACTCAGGAGACACACATGAGAGTAAAATCTGCTTTTTACAGGAACAAAATAAAAATATCAGTAATACAGGTCAGCAGCAAATCTACTTAATTTTGTGTCATCAGTCTTCTTATTTCTGTGTCATTACCCTAGAGGATGCCATCTTGTTCTTTTCTCTGTAATTTTAAGTCATTCTTACACTGAAGTGCTGTGACTCCTCTCTGCCCTTTTCACTTCAGTAAGCCATGCTCTGCAAACCACGACTGCCTCAGTGCCTGGTATGAAAGGATGAAAAGGAGCTTGTGCCATTGCATCCAGGCTAGCTAAAGGGAGGCTCTGAGACCATCACTTGGTAGTTCCCTCATGCACTCTTTTGACTTCGTGTTTTGTTGCCTTGTCTGCAGAAATAGAAGATAGCATTGGTGTAAAAAGTCTTTCTTTAGGAATTTCATCCTACCTTTCAGGGAACCACTTTGCTTCAAAACCTGACTTTTACTGCAGGTCGAGGAGAGAACAAAATCTCCAGCTGTGTACCAAGTTTATGGGAAAAGAACCCCACTTTCATCAGCAATTTCATTTTATTTATGTGTTTCTGTGTCTTCCTAGATTTGCCTTCTTTTATATTGAAAGAATTTGGAAGAGAATAGTAAATAATAGTGTAATCCAATAACACTTCCATAACACCAATACATTTTTTTTTCTGCCTGACTAGTAGCTAGATTCATATTTTAAATTATTTGTTGATCATTATTATGGTCTGAATGAGTACCTAAAAATCCAGATCAGTTTCTTCTCTTGCTTTGTTAAAAATGTTGGGAGTTTATTTGCAGGCTGCATAGTTCAGTGGATCTCATTCCTTTTCAAGCTGAATCTCATTTAAAAACCTGACTGTGCTCCAGACCTCATTTGTGCTGATTCTCATCTTACTTTTTCCTTTCTGAAAACTTCTACTTTCCCTTACTCTCCTATAGAAGCTCTATGTTTCCTATCACAAATTTCAATCAGAGCTTAGAGCTCAAGTTTGTGACGTACTGAAGCCTCACCAGTAAGCCTAGCCCCTTTGGTAGTGACTGAATTACTGATTTAAGAACTTTTAGACCCATTACAAGCCTTCAATGTATAATTGTTTGCTTATATGTTGTTCTCAGAATTTCTAGAGGTTTCAAAGATAATTTGTTTCTGTGCTTGACCACATTTAGTACGATTATTTTTTATCCCCTCAAGAAGAAAACATCCTAATTACTTTTTTTTTTTAATTGATAATTAAGTGGAAGGTAAATACTTGTAGACAATGCAATACTTAAAGCTGAGCTGCTGCTTAGTTTTCCCTATGCATACAATATACTTGCAGACAGTTCACCATAAAAGAAATTCATTATGATTGGAAATACCTTTGAATTGTGAGCTCAGAACAGATTGTGTTTCAGCTATAAAATCATGGCCTTCTTTTACTTTGCAGTAAGTTTCATTTTTAATTTTGGTTGTTATGCCATAAGCTTTGCCCACATTTTTTCCTTAACTAGTGGGTAATAATTTAAATCAGCCTGTTGAATAACTCACCTGTAGTTCTTAATGCCTATTTTTATCCACTCACATAATTATATTGTTATCTAGAGTTTAAGGGAATGGTGCAAGTTTTAATTAAAACTGTAGAATGATTACTATTTTGATTAAACCTGGGTTTGGAACCAGCCAGTTTGTTGGAATGAGCACAGCATGTCTTCTTTTCTACTAAAACCCTCATTAAAGTCACATCTGCTTTCCTTGATTCCTACATCAAAAATGACTTTATGCTTACTCTGTTTTATGACCACAGAAATTCTCAGTGAACAAGCCCTTCAAATCTGTTCACAGTTGTGTCCCATGTTTCCTGAATATTTTCAAACTGGGGGCATGCGAATTACCTTAAATTAAGATACTGCTCATCCCAGAGCCAAAAGTCACAGTAGCACTGACATTATCTACCACCTTTGCTTCTTAGCCTGGCAAAAGGAAATTTCAATCAATAAAGTAAACTTTATTGATTGAAATTTATTTAATTATAAGTTTATTTTAAAATTTAAAGTAAACTTTCAATTTTATCCTACCTTTTGTGAGAGCATCAGGATCAATGTTCCCATCAGGAACAATGGGACTAAAACACCCTGCTGTTGTATCACATAAATCTCTTCTGTTACCCTTTAAAGGTTAGAAATTGCATAAAATGTAATATAAGCACCAGTGGTGTACTAATACATCCAAGAATGTGCATTAACAGAAAACTTTATACTTATTCAAGTAATTTTTTTTTAAAGTACTTGACTTCCATTATTCAGAAAAAAAGCTTGAAAAAAATCACAAACAGCAACTCTAAAGCAGCTTAAGAAAATTCTGCACAGTTCTAATTCTCGTTGTGTCTTTCTAGTAGGTAATATGTTTCATTAGTGGGGTTTGAGTTTTGGGGTGTTTTATTGAGTGGTTTTGGTTTGGGATTTTTTTAAACATTTCTCTATTCAGCTAATGAACCCTCCAAGATTTTTGACTCCAAATATTGTGTACTGAGCACACTCCAAACAGGAGAGGTCTAGAAGCTGTTCAGTAGACTGGTTGGTTAATTTGCAACCAACTTTGGACTAACAAAGTAGTTATGAATTACTCCCTTAAGGAGCCAATCAAAATCCTTTCATAGAACTTGAGCTCTGTTTGTCCAGACAATAATTTATCTTAGAATTTGTGAGTAATTCTATCAGCGAGCTTAATGACTTAACTTCTAGAAGACTGGAATTCCTCTTGTTTGGTTTATGAAAAACAGTATAAAGTCAAGATCAAGTGTTCCATCATTTGAAAAAAGAAACATTTTTATGCTTATGCTGCTGTATAAATATGAAAACTGGGTATGTTGTATTTTTTGGCTGAAAATGTGCCAGCAAAGATCACGACTAAATCTACTCTGAGTTAGATGGGATATCAAATGGCCAGGAGCAACTCACACCTGGAATGCACATCCATAAAGGCTCAGCCAGAAGAGTAGGGCTGAAGAGTACACTGATGACAATCATCTCAAAGAGGATAGGGAAATAACAAATGCTGTCACTGAGGAAAGTGTTTACAGTACACCTTGAAGGCATACTTGCTTTATATACAATTTAACAGTCAGTTTTTGGGACATTTTATTCAAAAGCAGTTCTTCCATGGCAATGAAGCCTGGGATGGAATAAAGCTTAAATTCCTTCAGAAACCATGAAGTTGTGCAGTGAAACTGCCAGAAGAGCATACCTGAAATAAAAAATCTTTGCACCTACCTTGAGGAGTGCTGTGAGTTCCACAATAAAAATATTCAGTTGCTTTTTCACCTTAGGTAGTCCACAGTTATCTCTTCCTTATGATCCTCCTCTCATCAGTAAATTAAGGCATTTTTGTCAAATAATACTCTACAATCTGACAGATTAGCACTGTATATTCAGCCAGGGCAGTGTCAACAATTTCTATTTCAAACTAACTCTCATTGTTGCTAAGCTCATGGGGAATCTTACTTATAAATTACTGTAGTAGATACCAATCATATGCAATTTGCTACTGATATTGTAGACCAGCAATTTGAATTGTTATTGCAATTTTAAAAATAAACTTGGGGAAAATAGTAAGTACAAGGTATTTCTGTTATTTCAGAGCAGCTTTCTCTGGTATAACACTGTCTTTATCCTTGAGCAGAATGTATATTAAAATTTGCTGCTAGACAGCGTGAGGAGTTATTACAGTGATGTAATTTTCAGTATACGCTCAGAAAACTAGGGTTTGTTAAACAGAAATGTTTTCAGGAAAATATTTTGTAGTAGTAGTAGTAGTAGTAGTAGTAAGAATATCAACTCAGGATATTTTTCAGTCTTCATTGGCAGAAGAAAAATTACCTATTCCATCATTTCTCATCAATTCACCTGGAACATCCAGATGATCATTGATCTAGATGAGTATTCAAATTGTCATACATTAAAACCCAAACCAACAAACAAATTAAAACAAAACAACCAAAGCAAACAAAAAACAGCCAACCAACCACAAAGAAAACCAAACCAACCAACCAACCAAAAAGCCATAGCCTCTGAAAGAATTTACTGATGACCAAATTTTTAGGGAAAATATTACAAATGTGTTTAATTTAATGAAGACAGTTGATCATGGTGTTTGGGATTAGGTATTTTCTGTGAGTTCTCATCAAATTCCTCTGTGCATAGTAATCTTATCTGCTCCCATGCTAACATCAGTGAATCATCAGTAATATTTTCTGAGCTGATCATGAAATAAATTCTGTGGCAGTGGGTCACTGTCAAAGTTATAATTGTTTAATGTAAATGGTTTGTTCTATGTACCCCACTATCCCTATCTGCTGTTTTTTGTCAATCAACCTGTTATGTGAACTCTCCCCCTCCTCCCCTCCTGTCTGTCACCCTGGACCCAACCTTCCTTTCCAGAAGATTCTCCTGAGCTCGAAGGGTGATTCGACAGGACCCCCGATCCTTCCCCCNGCGGCCGGTGCCCTCAGAGCTAGTCGGGGCTGCAGGGAGAACGCACCGCGGCAAAATTCACTGGTAACACAGGTGTAAACAAATTCTTATGTTAATATGTTTTGTGTTTATCAGTTGCACCTTTCAAGTTTATCTTTGTCAGGAGGTAGTAGCGTCTAGTCAAGCTGTCTGACAACACATCATAAAATACCTCTGCAATCCCTTTCTCATTAAACAAACGAGGTATTTATGCAACTCGTATATTTAACTTGAGGTTTTTTATTATTTAGCTTGAAGGAAATTGTATCAAGTTAGGCCCGGAAGAAAGGCGTGATGAAATTATGTAAGAAGAGGTTTTATACTCTTCCATGATGGATTTATTATTTTATCTACACTGAATGGAGCATTTTCTGTCTCCAATTAATCTTTGAACAAAAATCATTATGAAAAAAAAAATCCCTAAAGATTATATTTTAAATGACAAAACTAACTAGCAGTAAACCATTAAATTTCTAGATTAACATCTTCAGACTAAAGGCCTGGTGATTTCTGCATGAGACTTCATAAGGCATTGCGCTATGCATGGGTTTTACTACAGCTGGAAAACAGCTGTTTCCCCTAGAAAGAAAGGGGAAACTTACTTACAAAGACTAATTGGGAAGAAATAAAGATTATCAGAAGTTCATGTTAAAAATAATTGTGAAATGTCTCTTTTAAAGCTCTACTAGGAATCCCCTATACGAAAATCTAATTTATTAAAGGCATTATTAACTATGTCTTGCTTAATGACCCAAATCTCATCACTCCTGCTACATCTCTTTCTGAAGTAGAATCCAACAGAGAAAGAAAACAGCAATGGCTTTAGCAAGGGCAGAATAGAGGAGGTGTTGCCAGGGAGACAGAGCAGGAAGCATTGAGGATGTTTACTTGGAAGTGCTGGAGTGAGTTAGACACACCTAGATGGGGTACCTCAAGCACAGTATCCAAAACTATTCAGTGAAAGTGAACCTGCCGTTTTGTCCTTTTTGATAATTGCATGATTCCATTAAAGTCACATAAACCAAAGTGTTAGCAAAGCTGAAAACTGATATGGAAATCTGCTTTTTCATCAAACTAAATTAAAAAGGACAGAAAAATTTGCATATTATTATACATTGTTCACGTAGCCACTTACTTGCAATAATTCAATTCTCTGCTGCACGTAGAAGAGTTATTCAGTTACAAAATAGAAAAGCATGGAAAATACATAAAGATCAATAACTGTAAAGCAATGCCTTTGTGCTGTACAGTATTGAAATGTAAATGACTGAAGAGTTTACCAAGTGTTTTTTTGATTTGCTTCATGGAGGAAACTTTGCAGATAAATAAGCTGTCTTTTGTGTAATGAAACTTTCCACTGACCTTCATCCAAAGAGATCTTTAGAAGCTTGTAACTAGATCTGTGTTAAAGGAGCTCACCCCACTATCTCTTGAAGTGCCACAAGAGAAAAAATGATGCAATTGTTTTAGTGCTACATGATGTGTAAATCTAATTTCATTCATAAAATGTGGTTAATGTTACAGTGACATCATTGTAATGATTTTCAATTGCATAATAAAGTTTGAAAAACAGATTTATTTCTTATTTTACTAAAATAAATTTTGTAAGCTGCATTTCAGCTGAGCAGATGGTGCATACTGAAAAATAATGCTGTACAGAATGGCAGGGTTGTTTAGCCTTGACAATTTAAAGTGAGTATGCTTGTGTTATGATTTTGAAATGCTAACCAAGATCCACTTGAAAACTGGCAACACTGAATTGAAATGCACAGGAAATTGTAGGTCTGCTCCTGTTTTCATTTGTGCCACATTTTAAACAGGAATAGCATTTTACTTTTTTTAGTCTGTATTTAAATTTAGTTGCTTCTGGCACCTTCTGTCATGGAGGTAGCTTAATATTGTCTGATTTGTTCACCTTTTCTATCTGCATAAAATAAAACTTTCTGTTCTGTTCTCCATTCCAGTCTGTATAAAGCTTTTTGGGAACGCTACTAGTTCTGGTGCCTCCACTAAAATTTTTAGAATAATCCAGAGTATCAGTCTGCATTGCACTTGTCTGATCAGAGCCCAGTATCTGTACACAAAGTTAGAATCCTCTTTTCCTTGCAAGTATCCTTTACCATTTTTGAAATTTACGAGGCATCCCTATGCTCAATAAGTCTTATGGATTCTTCTCTAAGTGTCTACTTATTTGCTGTTTCTTTTTAATTTTGGCTTTGAGAGTGTGTGGATGGAAATTTTTTAGGTTTTGTGTGTTTGCATGGTGGGAGTTTGGATGAAAAAGGATTTCTGTAGCTTCTCAAATTAAACTGTTGGTAGTAACCTTAGATGCAAAAGCCATGGTTGTCTCACCTTCCCTTCTTTACAGTTTTAAGAAAAAATTGCTTTACTTTTTTAATCAGAAGGATCTCTTTCTTTACTAGTGAAACTACAAGGCTGTGAGCATGGTTGCCATACTAAAAGAATTAATGTGCCTATATTTGCAATTAGAATTCATTCATTCATATTGATTGAGATCAACTGAGATCAACAGATAAAGATGAAAGAATAATGTACTAAGCAAAGCAGATTTTTTTCCTCATTGACAAGGATGTTTTTAATCATTAATTGTAACACTGTATAGTAGATCAACACTTTCATGAAAGACTGAAAAAAATATGGTTAATTTGTAAAAGTAGAGAGGTTTGAGTAATCTGAGGTGTCTCTTCAGACCTCTATATTAAATACATGAGCAACAGAAAAGACTCCTTTTCATTTAGCTGGCATATTAAACAAGATTGGAATGAATGTTCCTCTTATATCCAAGTAACAGCATGGCACTTTTACTTAAGTATGCTAATTGGAAAAAAAAAAAAAAAAAAAAAAAGCAGTAAAAATTTAATGAAATGTATGAGTGAAATTCTGGAGATAACTAATATGGGATTTACCTGTTTTATTTTCCCAAACTGGTAACTGCATTTCTCTCTAGAGTGAATTGTTGGGTTCAGATTTTTGTTCACTAGTTCTGGGAGCTTTTCCTCTGCTGCAGGTCCACACAAGTAGCATGCCCAGGTAGGTACATGTTTTGAGAGGTAAGAGCATCTCCTTTGGGGCTGAGGTTTTGCAGGGCTCTATAGTACTATGTTGTTATCTGTGAATCCAATAAGAATACCGTGTAAAGAATGTAATTTTACCTGGTTACAAAAATAGTATTAGACAACTTGTCAGAGTTCATATTTTTTCATTATTTTGATGTCATAAAAGTCATCCTTTCTTCCATCAGAGATTCCCAGCAGATGAGGAAAAAGAATAATCTTTCAGGTCTGTCATCACCCTAGTTCCCTGAGCAGATGCCAGTAAATTGGACTCTAAATACCTTAAATACAGTTAGAGTTCCTTGAAAATGGGATGTAGTTTCTTGCTTTGTGGTGGTGGAATACAATAGTGTTGGTGAAGGCAAAAATGAAATGTTTTCCTTCAGTGAAACTAGCATGGAAAGTTTTATTTTAAGAAATTCCCATGAGTCAGATTTTGATTATCGAGTTAGAATACAGTTTTCAACTCTTCTGATTTTATTGAGTATTTGATTTTGCAGAGATTTATACTTCTCTATCTGTCCCAGCTGCCAAAATTGGATTATTATCTCACAAGGTAAGATTTCTTCTTTGAAAAATAACTGCTGGATGACTGTTTGCTTTGGGAAATAGCTTAACTAAAGTTTAATGCTCACATTCTATGGGAAAGCAAAGAGAATCTATGCTACTTATTCCCTATGTCTAAAACCCATAAATAAATACACACTGTGTGAAAATTATTTTATTAATATTTTATTAATCTTTAACAGTGGCAGAACAAGAGGAGAAACAATGTTGCAAATTTAAAGTAGACAACTACATATATTTTTTCTATACCAGCTACAATTTAACTTGACTAACATGGAAGAAAATGCAGAATAAATTAAAGAAATGTTCATGGTCCTTTTAACAGGAGTCCTAAACTGGGGAATACCATTCCTAAACTATTACAGCTGTTTTAAGACACCAGTGAACTTAGCATGGGTTGCTTACCTGGAGGCATATTTTTGTACCTTGTGCTAGATTGTGTGGTTAGAAAATGCAAGAATTTCTATGAAGCTAACTTAAATTTCTGAATTTTTAAAGAATTTTAAGTCATTACTTAAAATGGTGAGACTGTATACCGGCCTGATAGAAGCATTAAGCTTCAAAAAGAAGATTAGTGTGCAAGAAGATGGAGGAATCCAAATAAATATCCTGCCCCAGCTCTTCCCATGGCCATCATACGAGAACCTTAGGGTCTCTCCACATTCCCAGCACCACTAGGCCTCTTCAGCAAAGTTGTCAGATGGAGAGGTCTGACTTTTACATGGTTACTAGAGCTTTTAGGGATGCGGGCACTTGGGGATGGCACAGGTCCTCCTTAGGGGAGGAAACAAGGGCAGGGAAACAGAGGGACCACAGAGTCTTGGGGAAAAAAAAGCCTGGGAAAGTCAGGGCTATGGTGACCAGAGGAACAGGTCACCTGTGAGCAGGCTGCAGGTCAGGGTGTGATCACAGGGAGTACCAAGCTGGACTAGCCAGCAAACAGGCAGTCTGGGAGCCATGGGTGTTTATGGATGGGTCTCTAGGAATGCCATAACTGAAGGATCTGACTGCAGGAGAGATCAGGAAATCCAGACCATGTGCCAGTGAGACTATGGGAGTCAACTGAGAGCACCATGTGTGTGCATTTGAGAGATGGTTCTGTAAAAGCACCTGGACCTGGCTGTGACCTGGGGGGCTCGTGCCCAGTTGCCAGCTGGGGAGACTGGGATCCAGGTGTAACTTCTACACACCTTGCGTGTTTGAGCTCTGTACTGCAGACAGCTACACTTAACATGGCCGTGTTTATAGATATCCCAACAAGAGTGTGTGGATGTGCAATGTGTACACAGATGTTTTTGTGTGCCTGTTCTCTACTGGGTGTAATGCTTAGCCTCACTACTCATTGGACCCGGGGATCATGAAGACACAACAGCCCCATCTCCATTAGACCACCAGACTGACAACTCCTAAGAGTATCCAGCTTACTTTCTGCCTTTGAAAAATCACCCCATAGTTCTATTTGATTTGATCAGGTTTCAATCACAGAAATAAACAGAATTTAAAAGGTATGATCAATTCCAACTTTGCAAAAATTTTGGCCACTGGTAGCATCGGTATTTTACAAAGACTCCTGAAATGTTCAATCCGGTTATCTGTGACGTGTACACTTGTAACTGGCTTCAGACAAACTCTCAATGTTAATTCAAGAAAAGTTTTTTTCTATATGAAAGCAAAAATAATATTTGATAATATTTCTGACTTCAGGAAAGCCATAAAGGAGGAGATAGAGGATAGCAGCAGGAGGCAGTTGATATCTCATTCACTTTTGCAAGGTGAGTTATGTGTGACAGTGCTTTCCTGTTTGTTTTCTATTGAGTTTGCATGTGACACTCAGTTCTTTGTATTTTCAGAGTTCTCTGTACCCTAGTTATTTCTCTGTGGTTCATTCTGCACCCCGCTCTGTGTGTTCCTACCCTTCTGTTGGTCTCACCCATCCATCCAAGTTGTTTACTCCTCAGACCCACTTGTCAATCCCCTGTATTCCCTGCCCCTAGAGCCTGTCTATCAGCATTGGGCCTCTCCCTGCTGCCATAAGGTTCCAGGGAGAGCATTGGCCAATTGGGCAGAGTCCTGGGGAGCTCCCTCCCTCCCCTTGTGATTTGTCTGCCACACTGTCCTTATGCTGAGAGCCACTCCCTGTTTTCCCCTGATTGGTCCTCTCTCCAGTTCCACCCCTTACTCCTCCCCCCAATAAAAGCTGCTGTATCAAGGTTTATGGGGTCTCTGAGGCTGATGCCCTGCAGATAAGGTGGCGCCTTTGCAGGGGTATCCAATAAATCCTGGTTGTTGTCCCATCAGAAAGACCTCCTGTGGTTCTTCACCATAGCCACCTGAGTCCTTAGGAGCAGCCAAGAACCCAAAGGATCAGCGAGGTCCTCCCGAGGACAGAGCTGTACCAAATGTGTTGCCAGTGTGCCGGGGCTAGCCAGGCAAGCAAGAGGAGCGCACCGCGACATAATCAGATTTTTTTTCATAGTTTTGGTCTGTGTGGCAACCCTTAAATTAATTCAAAATATTCTAATAGAGAGGCTCAAATGAGGCACTTTGCAATAAAGTCATTTTCATAATAGACTCAAAATCTTCCTCAGTGAGACATCCATTAAGCTGATTTACCTGGACTGATCTGCCCCTACGCAGCACTGGATTTTTCCTGAGGCTTCCTGTTCTTCTAGAGGCGTTGGATCATTCAGACTCAGCAAATGGTAGTAATACACACCTGTCAAAGTAATTCTGCCAGTAATTCTGCCATCTTTTTGAATATACTTTTGCTGTTACTGAGACAGAATTGTGCCAAATGAAGGATTGAAGCAACCCTGTTACAGAACCTTGTAGCTGGAACGAATTCTGGGTTCTCAAATAACATAGATACTAAAAAGCAATGTAATCCCCACTTGCAGTCCTGGTGACCATTTGGTTTGAATTCATGTACAGTGATATTGTCTGAAGCTCATGACAAATTCTGTGAGTGTCTACAAAATAATTAAGTCAAACAAATGGTGTCTCCCTGTGCTTGGGTAAGATGATGTTGCTTAGAAATAGATCCTTTTTATGAGGTTTCTATTCACTAGTGGAATTCATCAGACATACATTTAAATATTTAATGATTACCTGAGTGAAAAATCATTTAAACCATTGAATAACTACTAGCACTAGTGTGTACCAGGAGGAAGTATGGGGACAAAAATTTGTACTATCACATAAAGCTAGCAATCTGGAAATACAATATTATAAAAAAAATATCTGAGTGAAAGTAAATTCCTTTATACAATTATAATAGAATTTTTAGTCACATTAAATTAAAAGTGTGCTCCATTGAATAATAACTTTTTATCTCCCTTACTTCCCCATTCAATCAGTGTTGCACTTGATACTGAAATAGCAACTGTGTTTTGCTCCTCTATTTTCCGTCAGTGGTCCGAACAGAGATGCTGCTAACAGATTACACAGCCTTTATGCTTCCTTCTCCTCAGGCTAGTGTTTCTATATTATTTAAAACTCAAAAAACAAGCCTTACATTGAACTGCAGAGTTAGGTTATATATCAAGGTAGCAAAAATTGTGGTACTGTTTCTCAGCTTGTTACATGTTAAATTACTGACACTCATGGTTGTGGACTTCACGCTGGCATTTGACAACAAAAGAGAATGGTCGCAGTCCAGGTGAGATAAGAGTTAGACAGTTGGTCCATTAATCAAGTGAACAATTTCAGCTTCACAGAATGCTAGCCTCAGATGGTCTAAATTGGCTTAGTCAGTGGAGCTCTGCTTCCTCACTCCAAGGCCATGACCCCCATTTTTTATCTGATTTGTTAGTGAAGACAGCCAGTGGGTTAAGCTACACAGGGAGAATATTTTATTTTAGTGCCAGACACCTGCAGTTGACTTCAAGTGATGACACAATTTTTTACCTTGTTCACAAATGCCAGTATTCTTATGCTGGAAAAGCCTCATTTGTCTTGGAATCCTGTGTTTCTGGGACTGGGAATAAAACCATTTTGACTAAGGTGTGTCACCATGATAGAGACCTGAAGGAATAGTGTTGTGACCTCCTTATTTTCACCTCTATTGATATCTTCATTCCGATATTTACAAATTTTCAAAAATCTAAGCTGTCTCTAGTCCAAGCCTCTAAATCAGTAGGTGTTCACATTATTTCCAACTAATAATTCTCTCTGAAGCCAGTACCTTTAAATTTAAAGAGACATCAATAGTTAACAGATCTGTGAGAGTACAGGGACAACCAGATGTGTTCTGCACAAGCCACCTCATGTATGCATCCAGGAGCTTGCCTGCTCCCTGCCAGGTGGGCAATGAGCTCAGGCACCTGCCCCAACACACATTGCTCCTCTTCCTCCAGGGCACAGCTGCCATGCCTAGAAGTGTTCAGGCACAGGAGGAGGTGCTAGCACGGATAGAGAAGGATTTGAAAGGCTGCAGATCTCCTACAAAGGAGGAAAAATGGCCAACTGACCTGTGCCAAGCAGCTGCAAGGCTGGTACATTCATTTCCCACTGATCATGGAGAGAGTCAGCTGCCAAACCAGCTTCTGGCTCTTGAATTTGCTGTGTGAAAACTATATCCCTGAGGTCTCCTCCCAGATCCTCTCCACAAGTCTGGAAACAGCATTAAAGCTCTTTGTTATTGCTCATTCTAGAAAGAAGTATCAATATTAATTTCTTCTTTATTTAATAAAACAAATCCAAAATTATGAATACTGCATTTCCCATTTTCTAGCACTCGGTGTGCCAAAAATAGATATAATTCTGCCAGTGGCAGGCATGACCAGCCATCACGTTAGACAGTTTTTACAGATATCACTTTGGGGAAGCACACTGTCTTTTCCTCCTACAGCCACAACATGACGTGCTGAAAAGGCACGTGATAAAGTGAAACAAGAATCTACATCAGTTTATTTTGTAAACACTACTATTTGATACTTCATTTCACATGGATAAATTCTTGAATTTAGTGGAAATTAGAAAGATTAATTTAAGTTCTACCACTGTAATTGAGGTCCAAATATATTAATGCAACAAATAGTCTTACCTGGGCTTCTCTAGCTAATTATATTTCTCATAGTCCTATGACAGATATTTTATCTACATTGATATATTGTGTTAAGGGCCCACACAAAATGGGGGTGTATATATATGGGAAATATATAACTTAGAAAACTGAAATAGAGAGAGAACCAACCTGGCATCACTATCATCACAGTAAGAAGGAAATAAACAGGTTTCTACTCTGGTTTATAATGGAGAACACAATTATTATCCAGACAGAATGCTGCAACTGTGGTATCTATCTGGTCAGTGCAGTAACTTAGAGAAGCCTATATTAAATCTGAATGACTCACACATTGCTGCTAAATTGCTGGAGATAAGGACTATTGCTGCTTTTCCACCGGTCATAATAGCAGAAGTAATTGTACTATTACTTGCACAAAATAAAAATTTAAAATGTTGCTTTCAATCTTAAACCCTGAGTATAATAAAAAGCAATTATTATTGGTATTAACTTCATCCGTGTCCAACTTTAAAACAAAAACCTAATAATAACACATTTTAGCTTGGCTACAAAACAGTTAAAAATTCTATTTATTCACCTAATTTTATGCATAGTGAAGTGGAGAAAAACTATTGTTTCTTGTCCAGTACCAAGCCCTGAAATCCTTTAAATTGCAAGTGTATAGCTAAGGACCCTGTAAACAAAGCTTTAAACCATATTCTACTTCCCATTAACTAACACAGATTCTTAAATTCTGCAATTTCTAGAGATTTGAGTTGGCAAATATCTGTCAACTTTCATTGTTTCAGAATTTATTCATAAATTATTACCTTTTTTCCTTCTTGAGAGGTAACACAACAAGAAATTCTATATTTTGTTACTTTTAATATAGAGGAGTTATGTATTTTTTTCTTGCATGATATGAACAGGAATGTAGCTACATCTTTTCACACAGTATTCAGTCATAAAAATGGTGGAATGAAAAATTTTGCATATTGAACATTACTCATCAGAACTTTTTAAGGATTAGATATGTGATATGGGCAGTATAATCAGAGCACACAGCAGTTACATCACAATTAACCACTGCAAATACTTTCAGAGATCTGATTTCAGAACTACATCTTTTACTTATTATATAAGTCTTGTTAGGAATTTCCAGTGTACCCAGTAGTGGGAATCTGATTCTAGAACCTCAGGATAAGTTGTGTACTTATAAATTTTTTGTTTAATATTCATCACTATGAATGAAATTCTGACAAATTCTGAAGCTTCCTTGTTTAATTCACAAATTGAATCAATTTCTGTGTTTGCTTATAAAATGAAATTATTTTTGAGATGTGAAAAATAATCACTTCAAATACAGCCCAAATTTTCCCTGGAGAGTTAGCAAAAGGGATTTGCACATTCATGTCCTTCTGCAGTTTGATTTACCTGTGTATTCCTTAGCATAAAATGTTGCACCAATCAACAAAAATTACATAAATATGGAGGAGTCTTACAAATATTAATAATTTGACATATTGCTGCTGACAAGTCAATTAAATTAAATGTCATAGATGAGTATTTTTACTGACAAGTGCACTGAATTAGGACGGTACTCACTTAATACTCCTCAGTAATTAAATCATGTTTAAGTATGAGGTGACTGTCAACCTGTAACACAGGTCCTATTCATAATATACTCAGAGCCCAAAGTGAAAATCAATAATTCTCACTGGTTAAATATGCATGTGTCTAACTTAAACATCATTATATTTTTCTTGATTATTTGTGTGACAAAGTACACATCTGGTGATGTATAATTTTGATCAGACACTCAAGCATAATTAGTGAAAAAGCTACTAATTTTTGCTGTTAGCTACATAGTCTTAAATATTAATAATAACAATAAAAATTTTTAATTGACCTTTCTGAACTGGCTGTTCAGAATGCCTTGCCATCTTGCCTCATAAAAGCAACATGCTCCAAATTTCAGTCACCTTTTAAGAGCAAAACTCTAGAAAAGCCCTGACTTGGGTTAGATTCAGTAGGAGTCTCAGATAGAATGTTTGGTCTACCAGTTTTAAAGATATGGGAAAGGTTAATACCTGTTTGCAGTGGTTACTGCATAGCAGTGCCATAGAGAGCCTTGAGAAGACGTAACAGAAATACCATCACAGCCAGAGGCAGTTTGTCAGGGGGACAAGGACATAAGCCAGCTGCTCAGCTTGTGATTGAGAAAGAAAAAAATCTCCACTTTCTCAGCTTTTATATCCTTGCTATGTCAAGTTTCTTGATAACTGAGGAATTTTCTGTGCCTTCAGGTAAGCCCTCATATCTGTCTGGAATAACAGAGAGCAGAAGTTACTGTTGTGAATGTACCTGGAGATTTGGCTGGTTGCCAAATGCTATATTCTGATAGAATGCATCAGCTCACAGCGATGCACAGCTGCCACTTAGAGCCAAATATTTGGATGACAGTCTTCCTGCCACTCATATTAGATGGACACAGAGAGTGTTTTACCAGAAGTACTATCATTAAACATCCTGAGGCCTGAGTGAAAAGAAGTTCATTTTATTACAAATTGAAACAGAAAAGCTGTCAAGAAATTATGAGTCTTTACTTTCACTTTGTTTTTCCCCAAAACAGACAGTATGCAATTAAACATATAGATAGACAAACAAAACAAAATGACACACAGACAGCAACAGAGTCAATATGACTTAAGGACCACAATAGCCTTGATTTTATAAATACATTTCCTCAAAATATAAGCATTGTTCAAGCCTCCTCAAATCCTTGCAGATAACATATAGGCCTTTCTCTCTTTTAGAACCATTTCACAGTGAAGATTTGATTTTGCAGCCATTTTAGCACCAATATCTGAAAACACAATCCTTTCTAGAGTTAGCCTTAATTTCATGAAGAACACAATAGTATATGAAGCATAACCATTTGAGGTGAACTAGAAGATGAAGGGAAGATCAAACTTTACAAGGTATTAACTCATCCAGGTCCCCCACATCTGCAAACCAAAGTTATTGTATTTACAGACAATTTCATAGAATGCAAGACTTTATTTGTTGCAGCAGCCATCTTATTAGAGGATAGAAATGAGCCAAGACACAGACTTCTTGTTTATTACAGCATGAAAAGGGTCCTGGTTTATTCCTCTTTACAGCTCAGCCATCCTGACTCCAATCATTCACTGACTCTGGCTGCAGCAAGCTCCTGCTGTAGGTTTCCCTTGCAGCCTCTGACTGCTGGTTATTGCCTGCTGAACTCTGACTGCAGGGATTGGTTTGCAGACTCTGACTGCAGGCTTTTACCAGCTAGACTGTGACTGCAGGTATTGGTTTGCAGACTCTTAATGCAGGCTTTTACCAGCTAGACTCTGACTGCAGGTATTGGTTTGCAGACTCTGCAGGCTTTTACCCAGCTAGACTGTGACTGCAGGTTCCAACAACAGGCTCTACCTGCAGACCCAGACTGACCACACAGTAGGGATTCTCTCTGCCCAGGATCCTTCTTCTTCATAATCCTCTCCCTTCCTCAAAGCTCCCTCTCACCACCTAACCCCCTACCTTTTATCACACTTATCTTTATTGGCTATAGCTGTGATTCATCAGGGTGAGGCTGTATTGGGTAATTAACACAGCTGTTACCTATCAGGGGCAAGGTCACCTGTATTCCCTTTTCCTACATTTATTAAAGTATATTTTGTTGCCTTTATTAAATAGCTTTCCTTTCTGTGGAATTTTAGCTTGTCTCAGGTCTAGCTAATATTCAAGTGCAGTAGACAGATGCTTTAGGTCATGTTCAGGCCTTGTAGCCATGCTTCAGCTGACAGTATATATATATATCTGTGTGTGTGTCAATAGCAGCCTGAATAAATGCATAGTGCATATAGGGAGAGTTGCCCAAGTGTTTAAAAAACCTTTGAGAAACAGAATGAAAACAGGTTATAGTCAGGCAAAAAACTACTTTTTTACATGCCTACTACTAGAGCAGTCTTGAACCTGTCCCTAAAGGAGACAGAACAGAGTAGCTAAGGGCTGGCATGATAAACTTGGAGAGAGTAACTTACAAAAACCAGTTGTTTGTGTGTGCTTCTGAGAAACACTAATTCAGAACTACACTCTCAGGATTTCTAAGGATTCAAGCCTGCATCAATGTGTATAAGATGTCGCTTTCATGATGAAATTTTTTTTTCATTTTTTATCAGAGATTAAGGTTTTCAACCTGGAATATTTCCAGGAGCTCAGTATCAGATGATCTACTTCCAAAGACAAAGTTGTCCTTTCAGCAGAGCTATGCACTCCCTTCAGCAACAGTATTTTCTTGTTTGAAAAGTAAATTAAAATTATTCTATTTTTGAAACATATATCTATTTATTTAACAGCAGTTGTTTTGCTACAAAAATCTGTTGAAAAGCTTACTAGGTTCCTTCCAAGCAGGACAAATATAGGCTGTGTGAACTACATATGTGTATATAGATAATTCTATTTTGTTAATTAAATTCACTTAACTTCAATGCTGTTAAATACCATAATATACCTCTCTGTGCTGTGTATGTGTGTTGGGCATATTATGAAAGGGAAAGCATGAGAGAAAAAATGCTCATGTCCTTGAAAAAATGCTTATGTCCTTGCAAGACATTTCAAACAAAGGCAAACTTCCCCTATTGCAGCAGTCTTTAGATAAGTTTTATGGTCACTGTGCATTTTCTTTCACTTCATGTTAAAATAGAAGTGTGCAGAGCCTGGTGTTCATATTTTCACCAGCAGATGCTAATCCTGACTAAGTAAAACATGCACAAATTCCTAAAAACTATTCCTAACCTGCACAAGGTAAAATGAATGAGGCATTTTAAAACTGAAGCAAGCTCCTCAGACTTGTTAACAGCTGGATGCAATTTACAGGTAAATAAAATTCAATATTTGATATCAAATCTCAAACCATGCAGTCTTTTACCATCCAATACAAATTAAATTTATAAAATGTAAACACAAGGGATGGAGAAGCTAGACAGGCACTGCACTCTAATCCCAATGTTCATTGTTCTATTTGACATTTTCCCTTCTAGATCGAAATCCTAACAGTAGTGGGTGACAAAAGCCGAGTAATTTCTATCTTTTTTGACCCAAATAGAGTACAGCAATGCCACTGGGAAGAAGGTCTTGCCCAAGGCAAATTCTTGGGATGGCAAAACCCACAAATATTACAAGAGAAGATGAAACCAGTATTTGAGAAGAACAATCAGGTTAGGAAAGATTTATGGATATATATTATATAATATGGCCATTTAGTTTGGCAGTTTTTCCATGGATCCATTATTATGCTCTGCCTGTTGAATACATGTACATATGTGTAAAAATATTTTAAATAAGATGAAGTGTTAAGATTTATGCCTCTTGCTGTAGGGATTCTATACAAACAGGTGCTTCCAATAAGCAGAAAGTAGTAATTTAGTCATTAAACTCTTCTTTTCAGTCCCAATGTAAAACAGAAGCCAATTTTGCTGCACAATATCAAAATTCAGAAAGTAAACGCTCTTAAAATAACACATTTATCACATTTAGTCAATCCTTGCAGTCCAAACCAAATTAATTATAGCTGTCAGCTGATGCTTTTAAAATAAGTGCTGACAATGTGTTTATGATAATGTCATGATACTTGCTCTTAGTAAGTTAAGCACCTCTTCTCACATAGCTTTCACATACAGACTTACATTGTGTGACTGCAAAAGCAAGAAAATAAATGCTGCTGAGGAAATTTCTGTAAAATTTATTGACTGTTACAGTTTTGTTAGATTTCACCAAGTGTGAAAGCAAAGCTAAGGTTTTCAACCTCATGCTACACTCTTTCCTAAAACTTGTATCACTTTAGTCTTCTAAAAAGTCATTAAAAGTGGTTAGACAAAAATCTTTATACTGGCACCAAAATGCTTCAAATAACTCTGATACACAATTAAATCCCTTAGATAAAAGAAAGCCCACTGAATACTCCAGTAGAGTTTTTGTAAAGAAACTTTCAGAAGTTTGCTCAAGGACATTTCTGCAATCACAAAACAGATAAAGAGCTTATTTTTTCTGTCTCTTTAAGTCAAAATCGTTGTTTATGTTACAGTCTCTCTATAAAATCTGACATGATGTCAGAATCACAACTTAAGGTAAAGCAAAAACAAACATTTGAAGAGCTTCTAAGTAATGCTAGGAAAAGAAAAAACATGAAAAAAATCCAACACTTAAGCGTTTTCTTGATATTGTGTGTGAGAAATCTTGGACTTTAAATACTTCTTGTTACAAGACATGCATTTTCAAACATGGAGAACTGATTCGCATTATCATTTGCACAGATTTGCATATGCTTTCATTTATATTTTTATGCGCTTTTGGTATTTTTTTCCAGATGGTATTTATTTACATAGTAATAACATCCTTTTCAAGATTATTAAATACTGATAATTTCTATGTTATCAGTAGACAGCAGACATTAAAATTTGAAGCTAGTACAGAGCAGAGAAAGAAGAAAATCTTCCAGTTAGATAAATCAGAACCCATTAGTAGACCTGAATTCAAAAAGGGGAAATGACTGGTCTGTAGATAAGGAAAGGTCTATAGAAGTAAGCCATCATATCATTATAATAATTTATATTATTCTAGTCATACCATATCTAAAAGTGTCTATTTATCTGAAGATTGTATGGTGGAATTGTACATATCTGGCTGTCATAGTCTCTCATTAGCTGAAAAATACTAAATGTATTTTTATTTTCTTAAAGAAAACTAACCTCAATTACATTAAAATCCTTAGCATACTAGTTTGCATTTTAAGGAACAAAATAGCTGATCAGACCAATACCTGTGAACTATTATCACATAGGTCCAAAAGCAAAAATCATCTGTCCTTCCCACAGGACACAGTCCCACAAACTTCTCCAGCAGGGGTACTGTCTGTGGTATACAGTCCTGCAGGAAAGGTCCATGCTGCGGTTTTCCACTGTGAGTCACCTGTGGGTCACAGGTCCTTCCACAAAACATGACCCTGCATGGGCTTCTCTCTTTGGTCCACAGCTCTTACTAGGAGTCTGCTCCTGTGTGGGATCTCCACAGACTGCATCTTCCCTCAGGGCATATGAACCTTCTCTGGATCCTCTGCAGGCTGCAGCATGGATATCTTCCACATGGCCCTTCATGGGCTGCTTCAACTTTCTTCACCATGATCTTCTCCATAACCTGCAATGGCACCTGGTCCCATTTCCTCCCCTTCCTTCTTCATTGATCCTGGTGTCTGATGAGTTGTTTCTCTCATGGTTTTCTCACCCCACTCTCAAATAGCTGCACAGTGCTTGTTGAAATGTTAGTAGCTTAACAATAAACCTTATTTGGTTAAACACTAACCTCAGTCACACCGAAAGCATTAGCATACTAACTTTTCTTAAATATGTTATCATGCTTAATGAAGTTATCATATACCCTTTATTAAATATGTTATTGGGGGCACAACCAGCATCACTGATGTGTTGTCTCTAGACAGAGGTGAGTCTATTTTGGAGCCAGTTGAAACTGGTTTTGTCTGCCATCTGTATCCCTGGCATCTTCTCACAGAGGCCATCCTTGTAGCACCCTCCCTACAGAAAACTCACCATGTTAGTACACCCTTTGTGGTGATGCATATGGCTTTGAACCTACTGAGACAAAGGAAAGATCTGAAATAAAGTGCTTCATGCTCTGCCTTCAGCCTCCAGAATGTTGTGAGAGAAACTGCCACTGAGAAGCACCACCAGCAGCCCTGCTTTGCACATGACCCTGCCAAGATGCCTTAAGTTAGATATAAGAACATTTACCATTCCTAAGATATAGTGGATTTACAAGGGGAAACCTAACTAGAGGTGTTGGCTGAGCTGTATTCTGACTCTACTCAGATTTGAAAAATGAGCAGGATTTCCCCATGTTTAGACCCTTTCCATGTCTGGAAAACAAGCATTGTAAACTGTTAGCATGCGCAGTTTTCATTCTTTCCAAGATAATGTAACAGCAAAGAAGTAATTTTAAGGATCACAGTTCTCTACTGTGAGGCTGAAATTCTCCTCCTTCCTCCTGCCCTTTTGGAATTGTGTCTTAGTCTGTAGGATTAGTTTCTTTCTGTCAGGCCTAGATCACATTGATCCTGTCCTTTAGGAAGTACATTCCAAATTTAATAATTTTCTCCAGCTTTGCTTAGGATTTGGAGATGGGAGCAGCTTTGAACACTTATTCAGTGTTATGCTTGGACACAAGCAAATAAGATAATCTCTTTCAAAACCTATGAGAAGAGCAGTTTATAAACAAGCAAAATGTAAAAGCAAAGACTACACATCCTACCAAACTGGAGGATGTTTCTACTCTGGGAAAAAAAAAAAAAAAGAAAAGAAAAAAAAAAAGAGAATATGAAGGAGAGAGAATTGTTTTAATTTTTGAACTAGCATTTTATTATTATATTGGATGTATTTTTCATTCAGTAAAACTCACCACTAGGAAGACTGAAAAGCATAATTGGAAATTAGATATTCAACCTGAAAATCTTTCTCTTTTAAACATGTATAATAAAAGTAATAACACTCATGAACTATTCCCTCCCCTCCGCTCCGGCTACTCAAAAAGAATAAGACATAATCAGTAAGTTCTGTGATTAATGCTGCAAATAACCAGTTAATTGAGTATAATTTGTTAATTTTGTTCATGTTCAAATAATTAGTGAATATCATAAGTGAAAGGAATTTTTGAAATACTGAGGGAAAATTCAGAATTCTTGCATTATCTTGTATTCATTATTATACAATAGATATCAATTATTGTACAAATAAACCTTTATAAATATCAAATGATTCTAGCCAGTTACTCTGAAATGAGTTTAACTTCTGCAGGCTTGTAGGGGGGATTAAAGCATAGTGAGAAAAGAGATTATACTTCTGTACTTGGGGGAAGTAATAATGCGAAGGGGCAGTTTTGGGCCCCATTCCAATCAGCTGTGGTTTATACTTCTGACACAGAACTCATACCCAGCAGCACAAGCATAGGCACAGATGAGATACTCCAAACTTAATCTCTACCCATGGAAACCACTTTCACAGTTTTCCTATGAAAGAATCCTAGCAGAGACACAGACCAAAGCACAGAGTGATTATTTTCTGGTTTTTAGAAGGGTATAAGAGACTATAAACCTGTAATCTGACCTGCTATAAAACACAGAGAAATAAAATTTAAGCAGGGTTCTCACTTACAATGACCAAGACACAGTTTATTTCCAAAAGGTTAGTTGCTATGAGTTATGGATCTGGAGGTAAAAATGAGTAATTTTCCTATTATCTATACTATTGCATTGAAAATGAAACTTAATAGAAGCTTTAAAACAAACAGCAATTTATTTGTAGCTATATATAGAAACATATTTATATAATTTAACAAAGTGAAGATTCTTAAAGAAAATGTGTTAATTTGAGGAAGACATTAATTATTATTTTCAGGGTCATTTTTAAGATTATGGTGGAATTTCTGGTAGGAGTGAAACACAGAACTTGATGACTTGGACCATGGGAGATTGAGAGCAAATGAGAGAGTGTTGACATGGGACAAAGAGTTGAAAAAGGTCCACCTTTCCCATAAAAATCTTTAATGGGTTCTAACATTCATCTGACTGAAATAGATACGTGGAGCAGCTCTTTCAAAACAACCAGATTAATGAGATTTTTTATTATTATTGTCTGTGAATTTCAGAGGACTAAGTTAATTCTATGTTGTCAGGGTATAGACCGGGAATCTTTAGTCTATGGATGAAGATGAATGAGTCATAAATGTAATATTTCCCAAGCACAGAGCTTTGAAAAGACAAAATATGTTTCTCCCTCCAGTGAAATGAATGTGACGCAAGTAAGGTTACCATGAAAGATATCTTCTAAGGGACATCCTGTTGCTAGTTTTACTCTTGGTGTAAAAAGAATGGGATTCTTTATTATGGCTTAGCTTGATTAAGTTGACCACATATGAAACACTATTTTCAAAGAGCTTTTCAGCCAAAACTGTTTCATACATCCTTAAACACTTCAGAACTGATACTTCAGTCCCAAGGAGTCTTCTCAGTAGAATGGAGACTGAGAGGTCTTAAAATCTGTAGATTAAGCAATAGAGAACAGAGCCGGCAGCTTTTTTTTCTAACAATAATTAACAGCTCCCTAGGGTTCAGTCTGAAAACATGTTATGTCAATTTTTACTGATGCTTGTCAGATGGCTATAATATTGCAGGAAACAAACTGGGTAAAGACCAACAAAAACCCCTGCTATACTGCAAGTATAACAAAATACAATGAAGCCCTCTTATCCTGAATAAAGAACTGGGTTGTTAAAAGAATGAGTGCTTGCTGATAGAATTGCTGAAGTTTGTCTTGGTGTGTCTTTACACTTAAAGTCAGTTTAGTTGTGGCACATTGTTAATACTCCTGTGCACACCTTGCCAACCCAATGCTTTATCTCTGCACAAAGCCAGCTGAGTGCTAAATTTTCAATAATAAAGCCTTGTGGAGATAAACATGCTTGAACAGAGACCAGCCCCGGTGTTCCAGAATTTGCTTTGCCATTAACCTGCTACAATGTAAATTTGCTCCTAGGTAAAGAGATGATCAGGAAAAATGTCTTCTTGGTGTGAGTGCTGAATATGGGAAACACTATTTTCTGTGAGAGATTACATGAAAAACAAAAGTGTATAGTACAGTTCATGATCAATAACATCCCCTCACTTGGGTGTCATCTCTAAATTCTAATAAAATCAGTATTTTCCTTTTCTCATGGCATTTTATGGGCATCATATTACAACATCAGATTTGGGAGTTGAGGTACCATTCCTATAAAATTTACTTATTACATAGATTTGAAATCAATTTACTAAAGAAGTAGAATTTGGTGAAATATCCTTTTGTTTGTTTTAACTAAGACAGTAATCAGTAATCAGCTACTGCTCCATCAATTTAAACCATTAAATAGGACCTTTAATATTTCCTTATCCTTATTTAGAGGATTTTCAAAAACCATTAACTTCACCTGGTTTTGTTTTATACTTGTTTAAAAATATAATATTTCTTGCACACAACTGAGAATTTTCTGTTTGACTAATGCTTGAATTGACCTATTTTGTCATTAAACTTTACTGTAGACATTAGAACTTGAAACTCTTTGACCTTTCTTCCAGTGCAAGGTGTCTATGCAAACAGGTATTTGTATGAATGCTTTTCCTGTGTCCCTCTGGGAAGAAAATACTATTTAAACACAGAATGAAAGAAATCCAAAGAAGTGAGACTACTTAAGATGCTTATTATTACACATAAGATTAAATATCACCCTTTTCTTGCTTGTTGGAAGTTCAGTGTTAAGCAGGAAGGGACAGGTGTTTTTTATAATCTGACTGCTTATTTAATTGATTTTTAGAGGAGAAAATGAGTACCCAAAATATTGTTTAGTTAGCACAACTTTTTGAATTGTTCTTAAATATTTTTTTGTAATGTTGTTGCTTAAAAATTGTTTGCAAACAGATCTTCAATCTCTGTCCTAACCAGAAATATAATCTCTTGAAATTAAATTATTTCATTTACTATGTGGCATAAGTATGAAATGTGACTAAACTGAATGTTAGAAAGGAATGTTGCAGGTTTTAAAAAGATAATTTCATTTGCTACCACTCAGCAGTAAAGAAGAAAAATAAAATCAAGTGGAAAAATAAGTCAAAGTAATTTATTTCTGTATAAGACTGTCTTCACCTTGGCAATCAGTGACTCAGTAGGAGAAGCTGAACACTGAGCGGGGAACTGAGTAATGGAGTGAGACAAAACAAAATGTCTCCTGGAAACTATTAGTTCAGCATTTTGGCTTTGCAGTCAATAGTTACCATGTAAAATTCAAAATATGCAGTGAAGATATTTCATTTCCTCTCAAAGTTTATAAATTGTTTTTGTTTGATTTTTAACCCCGCAGCAGTGACTCAGAACTTGAGGAAGTGCCTCAGCTCCTTGGCCAGCAGTATTCACTATCTACTGTGTGTACACACAAGCCTTCATCAAAATAAGGCCTGCTATAAGATTCACCCAGGAATCTCTTCTTAATTTCTCTCTTAATTAGAGCAATGAACATTTCATTTCCTGTCTCTGCTTGTGTGGTAGTTCAATTAGCTGATAGCGGTTGTGAGGTCTATTTAGATGGGGAAGAATCCAAGTTTTCATCCTGAATTGTAAGACAAAATACTGTGCTCCTGCAATATTTAGACACTATACATTAAGATCATAGCTGCACTCTGGATATGTTTAATATCTTAGATTTCTGTACCTAAAGTAGCTCTCAGTGCCTTTCTTCTTGAAATCAGTTTTCTGTCTCTCCAGGGATTCCACTACCCTAAAAATTGAACATTTTAATGCTTTAGCCCTCTTTTCAACTACATTGTGGCATTTTGGTGATGTCTGAAACTGTCTGCTATTATAGCAAATCTTTCCTTAAGAAAATGAAAAAAATATAGCCTGAGTGCACTATGCTAGTTTCTGCAGTTTCATCCTGGTTTTTTTTAGTCAACAAAATGAGGAGGAATGTGACTTTAGAGGGAACTTGTGAACCAACCTAGTTTTACTACTACTAGTTATGATTTCATATAATGATTAAAAAGAGTTAGTGTTTTCCTGATCTCCAGAGAGTGTCTGCTGTGGCCAGTTTATAACCACTGGTTTCCTTCTCACAGAAGTTCTTCACAAGTCATTCTTCCCACTTAAGAAAACCTTGGCCTTTCCCTCCAGCTATGTTTGTGGGCAGCAATAGTGTGCTCTGTTCTGCCTAAAATTTTCTTGAAACTTAAACTGTAGTTACCTCTTGATATTTTACCATTATTAACTTTTTGGCATAATCCATGAACAGCTTTCTACTCAATTCATATGTTGGCTGCATTTACAGTACAGCTTTCTTTTCTCTGTTTTGAGGACAGGACAGGAACCTGTCCGCACAACAAAGGTACAGCATTACATAGAATCATAGAGTGATTTGGATTGGAAGGCACTTTAGATATCATCTAGTTCCAATCCCCCTGTCACAGAAAAGGAACACCTTCCACTAGAGTATGTTGGAGCCCCATCCAAGATGGCCTTGAAGTTTTTTTTTTAATTGCTGCTAGATATTATTATGAGAGGGATGAATTTGTTGAAGGTCTAGATTGATTTTTTTTTTTATTTCTGATCTGATTCTATAAGAGGCCCAGCAACTTAATACATAGTGTTGCTGCCTTGCTTCAGTTATTTATATGAGACTTTTCTTAGATGTAATGTCCATATAATCCCCAGTACCTTCATTATGGAAAACATGAGGTGTAGAGAAATTAATCCTTCCCATTTTGTTCATTCTTGAACTGTCCAGTGTGTTCCAGCATATACAGTGCAATCACAAAAACAGCAAGCCCCACAAAATATCTGTAAATGTAAAACTACAACCACAAACTAGTAATGAAGAAACCACACCCAGCATGCTGGAGCTGTTAGCGCTCAAATTCCACTCATTGCACACAGACAAAAGGTCTGATTTCCATTCATCAGGCATTCAAACTTCTGACTAGCAGGACCTTTGCATGTGTAAAGAATGCAAGACCAGCAGGAGCAGGAGGAAACCCAAATTAAACTGCAGTGCAAGCTCTGTACTAACACTCTGGGAATGTCACTGAGAAATATCACCATACTGCCTTAGAATGGAAAATGGACCGTAACAGCAGATGGAAATAATGTAAGTGGGACAAATGTATGAAAGAAGCTGAGATTAAAAATCATCCTATTATCATTTTGAAAAAAAAAACCAAAACTTACTTCTGTGACATTATGAAATGTCATATAACCAGCTGTGTTGAGAGTTGTTTAGAAAAAAGATTACACAAGATGCTGCTTGGTTCATACATACTTCTTCCCCAACAGCACTGAATTCAAAAATTATAGATAAGTTCACATAAATGCATGCATTTATATAAATTCCTAATAACATCCCACTGAGCAATGTAGATTCATGGAAATCCTGTTGAATTCCTCTGCATCTGATTTCATGACCTTGTAAAAGGTCTTTACTATAACAAGCACTTGCCTATTTTTGCTAGATTTCACTTCAGGTTTTCTAATAATAATAAAACTTAAAACTCAGAGAATAATTTAAAAAAGAACCCATGTCACAAGCTGAGGTCAACAAAGTCTATTGTACAACAGCTTTTTAATAATAAATTATTAAAAGAAATTTAATAAGTACTAGTGATGAGGATATTAATGGGGAAAGAGAAATATTGTAGCATCTTTGGAACTATTCAGTTACATCCAGTCAAATGGACAGATTTGCTTGGTTAGGAAAACTAAGCACTCTGATTTTAGCATGATTTCTCTCCCATTAAAAAAAAAAATGTAGGTAGGTATTTTACTTGTGACCAAACCAATTATATGAATTAATTTAATTTATTATGTTATAAACTCCTTTGGTAAATGCGGTACAAAAAAAATTTAAAAATCTTAATTTCCCATTTACATGAATCCAAATTTTTAGGGGTTCTTTTGGGTTTTTTCTTTTGTTTTTGTCTTTTTTTAAACATTACTAACTACTAAAATATTTCTTCTTTTATTATTTTCTCTGGGAGAAATTCAGAAAGAAGAATTTTTCTTGCTGTAGAAGGTAGATGGTGTAGACGCAGACCACATCATCTGTAATATTATTATTGTTCACATTACCCATAATAGTGGTCCTCTCCATGGATATTAGGGAGCACTTCTTTACTAAGAGGTTGGTTATAAAGTGGAACAGACTTCCTAGGAAGGTGATTGATGCACCAAGCCCATCAGTGTTTAAGAGACATTTGGATAATGTCCCTAATAATGTGCTTGAACTTTTGTTCAGCCTTAAAGGTCAGGCAGTCGGACTAGGTGGTCATTGTAAAGTCCTATCCAATTTATATATGTTCTCCTCTCCTCTCCTCCACAGCCAGACTTCCTTTTGGGCTTACACTGAATATGTCTATCTTTAAATGTAAAAATAAATTTAAAATAGTAAGATAATTTAAGCCTTTGTATAGGCAGAAAAATGCTAAATATTTGATAGAAAATAGTTGAAATTACATAAACGAGCCTCATACACATATAAATATGTACTATACTAAGTATGTATTTTATATCAAGTATTTGTAATCATTTAAATATTTGTTTCTCTTTAACTTGGAACTGATTAGCTTCCAACATTGGATGAAAAGCTCCTATTTAACTTTAAGCATTGCATATGTAACTAGTACATATGAACTACTCTTTTTTTTCATGTTCACTTTTGTAGGTTAAATTAATCAGTTATCAAGATAAGCTAAAAGGGTCTCCAGACTTGTGGGAGCTAGAATGTTATAGGTAGGGAATGTTTTCCTTTGAAACTATTTAATTTTCATGGAAAGTATTACATTTTAATTAAGAAAGAAGTAGAGGAACATTGATGTCGTTCTCCTTCTCTGTGGAGTATAGGACACATGCAGCTCAGTTTTGCAGAAATACATTTGGGACATGCAAATCTTTCCCTAGAGGGGAAAACAGAGAAGCTTGTTTTCAACTTCTAGTATCCAGTACATTCTGTTTAGGCTTAGTGTGTTCCCTACTTTAATTTCTGAAATGATGTAAAAGAAAAATGCTATGTAATCTTCCAAGTCTAGATGTAGTCATTAAATATATTCAGCCATATAGAGTGTTTTATTTTTGCCATCTTATAAAGGGATTTCTTATATTCTACAGGTAGTGTGAGTGTAGAAAACATTGAAATTACTGAAGTTTTCCTCTCTTTCCTTGGAGAAGGTTATTGTGGGAGGTATTGAAAGACTTAAAGGCAACACAGTCATCGATCACAATCAGCACAGCTTTGTGAGAGGAAAGTCCTGTTTTAGCAAACCTAATTTCCTTTTATGACTAGGTAACCTACCTAGTTGATCAAGGGAAGTCTTTTGGTGTCATGCTTTTGGATTTCAGTTAAGCTTTCCGTACTGTCACTCACAGGATCCTTCTGAACAAAACATCCAGCACAAAACTGGATAAACACAGTATGTGATGGGTGAGCAACTGGCTCATGGGTCAGGCACAAAGGGTTATAGTGAATGGGGTGACACCAAACTGGTGACCTGTCACTAGGAGGGTTCCACAAGGCTCCATTCTCAGCCCTGTGCTCTTTAATATGCTCATCAATGACTTGGATGCAGGACTGGAAGGGAGAGTAAGCAAGTGCAGCGATGATACAAAACGGGGAGGAGCTGTTGACTCTCTCAAGGGCAGGGAGGCCCTGCAGAGAGACCTCAAAAAATCAGAGGACTGGGCAAACACCTCATGCATGAAGTTTAAAAAGCAAAGTGTTGGATACTGTACCTGGGATGAGGCAACCCTGGATGTGTGGACAGACTAGGAAATAAGAGGCTGTAGAGCAGCTGCACAGAGAGGAACCTTGGGGTCATGGTCACTGGCAAGTTGAACGTGAGCCAGCAGTGCCCGGGCAGCCAGGAGGGCCGACCCTGTCCTGGGGTGCACCAGGCACAGCATGGCCAGCCAGGCAAGGGAGGGGATTGTCCCACTCTGCTCTGCACTGGGACAGCCTCACCTCCAGTGCTGGGGGCAGTTTTGGGTGCCACAATATAAGGATGGTATTAAACTGTTAGAGAGTCCAAAGGAAGCAGCAAAGATGATGAAGGCCTTGAGGGGAAGCCGTATGATGAGTAGTTGAGGTCACTTGGTCTGCTCAGCCTGAAGAAGAGGAGATTGAGGAGAGACCTCATTGCAGTCTGAAACTTCCTCATGAGGGGAAGAGGAGGGATAGAAACACATCCCTTCTCTGTGTAACCAGTGACGGGGCCCAAGGAAATGGCCTGAAGCTGTGTCAGGGGAGGTTTAGGTCGGATATTAGAAAAAGGTTCTTCACCCAGTGGGTGGTTGAGCACTAAAAGAGACTCCCCACGGCAGTGGTCACAGCATCAAGCCTGACAGAGTTCAAGAAGCATTTGGACAATACTCTTGGATACGTGATGCTATTCTTGGAAATGGCCCTTGTGCAGGGCCAGGAGCTGGACTCAATGATCCTTATGAGTCCCTTCCAATTCAGCACATTCTGTGATTCTGTGATACTTTTTTATTGCCACACTCATAAATTGGTTTGTTCTTCATCAGCATTACTTGTTACACAGGTTTTCCTTTGTTCACTTGCTGTCCAATTTGAATGTTATGTGAGGTGCAAAATCATGTCAGCTTTAGTCTGAGTTATCAATAGAGTTCTCTTAAAACACTTGTTACCACTTAACAACACGAATAGGTCTCACATAGCCACAGTTAAATAGAGATAAGTTTAAAAGTATCACCCAACATCCCAGTTCATTCACCCCCGAGTACTGGAAGGATCTTTTTTATGTATAATTGCACAGTTTCTTATCTCATGCTTTTATGGCATGTGGAAAACAAATATTCCCTGAGGTGCCAGGAAGAGTGGTGGATGCCAAGATTCTTTGTGCTTTCAAAACATAGCATGCAGGTTCTGATATTATCAGATCCTTAGAAGTATTTGCTTATTAAACAAATCTCTGTGCCTTCATGTGAGGTAACAGAATGTTTTGATACTTTCTTGTCAGCTTAGTATCAAAGCTCAGCATCTGACATGCTGTGTCAGGGTCTTCCACCTGCCTTTCCTACTAGATTTGAGCCAATGAGGCTTCATTTCTATTTCTTGGTAAACATTTTATAAAAATATACACAGACAATTTTGCAGTGAAATTCATAGGATCAACCTCTAAGTTGGAGGTGACTATGATCAGATATACTGCCTTGGAAAGATACTCTGCTTCTTGTCAGTTACTGAGCTAGAATAAAAAAGATGGGAAACCTGTACTCCTCCACTGATCACAGACAATTGAAGGAAATGCCTTCTTTTGAACTGCTGCTTGTGCAATATTTTGTATATTCGGAATTACCTCAGCAGTTAGGAGATATTGTGTTGGCTAAATGAAGCCTGAAGAATCTAGCAAGGGTAATTATTTTTTCCTTTTTTTAATAAGATATAGACATAACCCCTTAATTAAAGGATGCAAATAAATTCTAGTAAGAGAATATTATAAAGTCACCCACTGTGTCACTGAAAAAAAAATATCTTGATAAAATGCAAATTTTAAAGGGTAGAAAATACCCATATATTTTATACTTTAGGTATTGCATACATAAACTTTAGGTTTTGCATACAAATGAAAATTAAATTCATTGCAAATACAGGTAAAAAGTAAGGGGGTTTTGCTATATCATCTATCAAAAGCTCAAAACTCAAGGATTTACAGAGAGGTGGAAGGCTAATTTTAGGGGGCTTTTATCTCCTTTAAAATTTGATTTCATTTCATGGAAAATTCGAGTGAATATTTTGATGGAAAATCAGTTTTCCTTATTCTACCTACATACATGTTGTTTCCCTATGGACTTGACTTTGACTCTAAAGAAGTTGAAGCACTCCAAAGGCTAGTTCAGTAATACCACCCTATGCCAAAGCTGATGGTTCCTGAATGAATACTTTGCCTTAGATCCCTCTCAAAACACAACTGGTTCAATACTTGCATAGTACAACACTTTCTAAAGCTTAGTATAATTTGTTCACAAACTACATGTAAATGCAAAGAAATTTTAAGTATAAGAAGTTAATCTTTACAGAATAAAACTGATTTTGCCCTGAAATAATTATGACATTAATTCAACAAAAATGTACATTAAGAAGTTATTATTTAAGATTAGTACAGTAATAACAAATTCAGAATATCCAATAGAATTCCTGTTCAGTCTTATATTTTCTTCTGTGCAGAAAGGTAGGTAAACTCTTTCTCACTCCTCTACCCTTTTCTTGGGTTTTTTTGGGTTTTTTTTTTTGTTGTTTTTTTGTTGTTGTTGTTGTTGTTTGTTTTTGGTTTTGTTCTTTTGTTTTGTTTTGGTTTTGGTGGTTTTTTGTTTTGTTTTGTTTTGTTTTTGTTTTTTTTCTTTTTTTTCTTTTTTGGCAGGGGGAATGTGTAAGGAAAAGGTAAGTTGCTATTTGGAAAAAAAAAAAACAAACCCAAAACCAAAAACAAAACCCATGAGATTTGAATGTAAAAGCTCTCAGTTTTCTGAAATTCAAAGCACAACCAAAAATAATACTCCATCTGTGGTATTGTTACCAATCTAGACTGGAGTCTGTAGTAAGTTATTTTGGTTTCATCTCTGAATTTGAATCCTATATAAATTAGCTATTCAAAATGAAAATTCTCTGTATAGAGGTTATTTACTAAGAGCTATTTTCATCCAAGTTTAATTAACTTTCTACTTTTGAGTAAATGAGGCAGAATATTAGTCTGGTCTTCATTTTCAGGGTTTTTTTTTTAAATGTTGGTGTTACCAACATCATTTACATGTGTTTACAGTGTGTTACTAGTAAAAAAGCCTGGCCTACTACATTAGTCCATTTGCCTTTTGGCAAAGTCAAATGCAGTTTGGATTTGAAAGTAGCATCAAATTCAAAAGCAACATCTATTATTAACTGATATAGTGTTTTCCCATCATTTACAAGCTACTCCGGATATACATAATAAGGACCTTGAGTCAATTTGGAAGTACATTTAACTTTGGTTGTGTGCATATTCATATGTACATATGTAAGCCTTGTCTATCTATATATCTATAGATATGGAGGGAAATATGTATCTATACATATAGCCTGTATCTATCCATAAAGCCATAAACTTACATTTTCCCTGGAGCAGATAATATTGTTCTCAGTTCAACTGACCTAATTTTCTTTCTGCAGAGATGAGCTTCTTTGCAATTAGCACTGAGAAAATGGTTTTTCAGAGATAAAATAGGCATCTAATTCATTTTTTGGGTCCATGAAAAAATTGGTAGGGTACATTATTTCTGTACTGAACTCCATTTGGACTGATTTCAGTAATGTTTATTGAACCCAGAAAACATGGCCTACTTTCCACTGTTTATATAGGGTGATAGCATTGCCAGCAAAAATGGGATAGTGCTTGTGCACAGGGCAAATTTTACTTTGGCATAAATTGGCAGAAATCCATCAACCTTTAATATTTATGATTGCCATCTCAGTGTAGTCCAGTGTTGTCAAACAGCAGATGGGGGAAATTAATTATTAAACTGAGCAATAAATAAAAGCTGTAATTTTTTATTAGTAATCAAATTAACAGGAAGGATTAATCCTGCCATATGAACATTTGGATACCTGAGGGGAAAGAAGAATTTTCAATTAATATCAGATTCCCTTGACATAACAATTTGAGAAAAGAAAGGGAGGAGGGTTCTTCTAATTAATCAAATACAGCAGAACAGAATTACAAAGAAGGAGATTACTTTTTTTTTTAATTTGTGCCTTGCTCTCCACAGTGGAGAGCCTGCTTTCACACACATTGATGTTCATGTTCCATTCTGGAGTTCTAGTTAATAAAATGCATTTTGTTTCTTGCAAGTAACAAAAAAAACCCCAAAAAAATACTGTTATTGGCTTTGACAGAGTAGGTTAATGTTCTTCTAAAATAAAACATTTTTTGTTTTCAGTCACAGAATACACCTTTGACTTCCTTCAACAGATATCTTTGACATAGAAAAAACTTCTCTGAAGAGGAAAGCTAAAGGTGCAGAAACCAATTGAGACCCTTGAACCCAGACACAGACTTCAATCCCAGCTGTGAACAGTGACTGCAGCATTAGAAATGCTGTCCTGCCACATTTATTGTTTCCTATCTGTCTGCAACCATATTAAATTCAATCATCTAAATATGGCATGTGTTAACACTGGCTAACTGATATCCAAGGCAATACATTTTCCTTCAGGTTGTGAGTCACAATTCAAAAGAATACTGGTAATAGCATAATAGCACCATTCACAATATTTATTTTTTTCCCCAGTTAAACAACATACAACTTTGGGAAGAAAAATACCAGCTCTGCAAGTCATGAAATTATCAATAGAGCAGAACAGCTCCCCTCCTCCTCTATTAGGTTAACACTGGACGAAATTAAAGAATGAACTAATTTCTCTGAAAAGCAGAACAGAACAACTTTTTTTGTGTTCAATAGGAATAATATAAAATATGATTAAACATGCAAAAATAATCACCATTGTAATGATGTTTATCAATGATCTTTTAGCCATATTTACATATATTTATATCCTACACTTATAGATGCATGCATACTAAGTTTTGAAAATGTGACTTTAAAAATCTAAAAGTGCTGCTTCCATAAAGATGCATAAAGGACCTCCATTTGTCCAACCTCTATGATGTGATTATTTATTTAGTGAAAATAGTCCCATAAAAACAGAGGGTGGAGCAAACAATCGGTACAAAAATAGTAAATACTTTCTTTTTCTTGACTAGAATTCAAACGTGTTTGGTCACTTGGTTTGGTTGTTTTCTTGTTGTTTTTTCTCTGAGATTACAAGCGGATTTTCATATTTTACACACTATTTTACATTATAAAATGGAACACTCTCCACAGAGCATGGAACAGAGGAAAAGATCAAATGCTAAATTCTTCCCGCTGTGAGGCATTCTTGAAGGCTGAATTTCAACCTTCTGATCAGCTTAATGCATGTGAAAGAAAGATTGAAAAGAGAGGTATTTGAGGGGCAATCTCTGAAACAAACAATTGAAAAAAAGTGGGTTGCAGAAGTTAATTATTTTTGGGTTTTGCTCTATGTATGCTTATCATTTTTGTTGACTTTTATTGTAAGCACAAATAATAACTGTCTTGCAAGCTCTAGAAGCATGACTAGCTATAGATAAGGTTTAATTTTATTGCGTTTGAGGAGTAGAAAGAATAAAATAGTTTTCAAAGCAAGGCCTACTAGGAAAATACCTTTTTATTAGAGAGCTTGACAGTGAAAGTGGAATTTAGTAAGAAGCATTATCTAAATTACTTTCAGCAGTTATTTGTACTGCACTGTTTACTACAGTGCTTAGTGACTTCAGTTGATTGAGACTTAATTATGTTGCTAAAATAATTATAGCAATGACCCAAATCACAAGTATCCTGTGCCTATTACTCGCTCTCATTTTCAGCACAGTCTGAAAATCAACTCCATTATAGTTTAGCACTTCTTCATAAAAGTCAGTAAGAAAGGTTAAGAAGATCACCCTGAGAAAGTGCCCAAAGATTACTGGTGATTCAAGATTTTAGGGTAATACATTTTAATAATGAATAACAGATGTCAAAAAAATTCTGTCTTTAAATACATATTTGTCTAATGAGTGATGCACAGAAATCTTCTTTAAGCATAAAAAATGGTAAACAGACATAAATTTAAACATCTGATGAGACTTCTTGAAAGGCATTCATCTTCCATTTTATATTTATGTTCACATTTCCTAGCAATAAGACTAAAAAGAATCAAAAGAACAGTAACCTAATTTTACCTGCAAAAATTTGACAAGATATATATTTGAGTGTGTTAGAGTTTTTTATTTTCTGGGATTTTTTTGCCCTTCCTCAGTCTGTGTAGGGTCTGAAAGAACAGACTTTGTACCACATTTCTGTCTTAAGGAGAAATAGAGTCCTTCACCACAACTGTAACTTTTTGCTTTATTTAATGAAAACAACAAAAAAGATGCTGATTTTTTTTGCTTCCTGACAACACTTCTTTTTATTGCCAGATGTAGAAAATGCCGTGATCTATCTGAAATGATCAGAAGCTGAATAGTAGAGGCTGACTCTCTGAGTTACTCATAGATCTTCTGTTTCTTCAATAATAATAATATAATAAATAAAAATATACAGTGTATCTGTGCATAACTGGAAGTCACACAGAACACTTCAAAGAAAGAGACTGTCTGATTTCTTAGCTCTTGTAGAGAAATACCACCACTGCAGCATGCTTATAATGGATCTGAGATTGTGGCATCAGTGTTACACAGGCTCTTTAAACCTGCACAGCCACCAAGCAGCCCGTAATCAACTGCCATTGAAGACACTGGGAGCTCTAGGGCTCACAAGAGGATGGAGAAAGAACAGATGGACCCAGACTGGAGGCAGCCACAGCCAGTCACATAATGAACAGCTCTCTTGCTGGGCCATGTCCCAGTTTTTCACCCATTGGACTATAATATTAATTTCTTCTGTCCTCATGAGCTACACAATTGGTTTGCCCAATATTTACGGTATGTCTCCCAGGCAAGCTGCCTCACTACCTGCAAAAAGGAGGCTTTCACGAGAAAAAGCTTCTGCTAATGCTTTGTTCCCAGCCTAGAGCTGAACTCATGACACAAACTCTTAAATCACCCTTTTCTTATAATTACACTGATTCCTCTTATGCCAGAGAATATGGGATATGGAGTATGGTGACTGGTTCAGCGTTCCTAGTCCCTGACAGGAATTTTTATGCTATCTGCTGTTAACACATTGCACAGGAGATGGTGAGGGCAGTGCAGGGACAGAAGGGAGTGGAGATGTTTTGTGCTGAGATGAGAGTTTTCCACAAGGTTTGATGTCTTGGAAAATCAAGGTGGTGCCTTACTCAAATTATGTTAGGGCAAGTCCTACACTCCAGGGAATTAGAGCAAGAGCAATAGTTCAGCTGAGAAAAGCAGCCAGGGGTCTTGGAAGCTCAGAAGACAAGGGGCTAATGTGTATGTGTCAAACACCTATAGTTGGATAGCCATGGATTACCAACCAAGGATTTTTGGTAAGAACATGCTGGGAGAAAGAACAGGATGTTGCTGGGGAAGGGGATCATAGGGAGGTAGGGCAGCATTTTTCTGGGATGAACATCCTTGTTCTGGTTCCTGGAGACAAACACAACACAGCACAGTGCAAGTGCAGGAGTGAAGTTAAGAAGCAAGTATGGACTGTTGAGCAGAGGCAAAATCATTATGGGGTATCAAGAGCACCAAGCCCCAAAAAGCACTCTGACCCTTTTCCAGAAAGGTCCGTAAGAAGGAAGTGTGTATGATAACTAACTTGCATAGAAAGCCAGAAATGTAGCTCCAGGGCAGGGGAAACTTGTCTGTAAAAAAAGCACACCCATGCAACCCAGCTGGCACCCTCAGGACCCTTGAGGCCCCATCAGCTTGATTGGCACTGAACCCAGGAATGGCTATCCTTCCTTTCTTCCTTTCTTCCTTTCTTCCTTTCATCTTCTCTTTCCTTCTCCTCTCCTCTGTTTTCACCCTACTCCTTATTCAAAACCCACTACCAGGTGCTTCTACTCGAAGAAAAGGGAACAGCTTAGATAAAGTTCATCCTTTTATACTAGAGAGCTTAACTATGGCTACCAGCAAAATAACCCCTACTTACCAGGGTGTCTCACTCTATTTAACTCACTTTGCCTCCTGAAGAAATGTTGTCTGACACTTTTTCTATTTGTATTTATAATTAGGTCACTGAATTAGGAGTATAAGAGGTTCAGGGAAGGGAAGGAGAAAATCTGTGAACCTCATGAAAGCAAAGGACAAATAAAGGTCTTAAAAGCAAAGAAAAATTGATGACAAAACTTCATGACAAGAGATGACATGTCAAAGTATGTCCTCATTTACAATATAAGACTAAATTCAAAGTAAATTGAAACTACAAATTTAATCTGTGATATTATATACTTTGATGGAAATTAATTTTTCAAAACCTTTAATTCATGCTCTACCATTTATAGAGGCATGTCTGTAAATTTAATCTCAGGTTCTCAGATAACTGTAAAGAAATTGCTACTAATAGAGTAACCTGTTCATTAGTGTTATGCTCAGTCTCACTACCAAACAGCATTTTTTCTCTAAGTGGAAAAGGAAATATAATGTCTCCTGTATAAACAGCATTTGATTACCATTTTATCATGATACTTACAGAAGGAAAAAAATCCCCTGTAAGTTTTCTAAACCTTCACAAATTGTTTGTATATATATTCATGGATAAAAATGTTTGTCTTTAAAAAAACAAGGCAAAGACATTATTTTGCACTCTGTGGGTATGATCCCAGTAGTTATAGATTTAATCTATTGACAATCAGTTTGTAACCAATCAACTAAAACAATCAGGAGGCAGAATGAAAGGCTTGTACTTTAATTTCCCCCACTTTAACACAGAGGATTATCTTCTGCTGCATTTGCTCAGTGAATGTGGTTAGTAGATAGATACATGCTGATGCTCTCGGCTCTATGAGGAAATTGAACATGAGGTTGCCAAGTTACACTTTTTCAGAATATTGGGCTTTAAAAGTACATGATCACTATAGGTTACTTTGTTAAAATGATCTTTCATAAATGATACAGCTGTAGAGACAGGCTATTTCACATTAAACTATCCCAATACCCTCAAAGAAATTTATTTTTCATCTATTCCATCAAAATGCACAACAGTTGTTGATTTCATAGTAACATTCAAAATATCAGGGCTTTGCCTTGTGTGCACAAACTGCTTGGGCAGTATGCACTTACAAAATGTCAATTTAAAATTAGTCTTCACCTATTTTCTAACCAAGGTTTCTCATTGAGCTAATAAATATTTTCTTTTACACCTTTGCCTATCCTGGGTAAATCAGAAATAAATTATTGTATGGAATGTACTTTTTGAGGAGAGGTCTTACTAAAATCAGACTAGAATAGATAAAAGCTATTAATTTTCTATTTCAATTACAAATGCAGAGCCAAATGTTTTTAATGGGTAAGTTTTTTTAGCTACCAAAACTGTTCAGACAACTTTGTAAGAATATCACTGGAGTAAAGAAATATGTATAACCTCAGCGAAAGATTGCTTTTTGTGCATCTTATTGTTCATGCTTAGATGTTCACATGCTGTAGAATAGTTACAAAACCATTTTACAGAAGACTAATTGCAGACTGGATTGATAAATCCCCACAGAATAAACTGTGCTTTGTGACCCTACAGACTCAGGCTGTCCTTGATTATGCTAAGTCTCTGGTGACATACTCATTTTATAGTTTATGTCCCTATTATTTTTTATGCTTTAAAATGGTATTTTCTGCATTGTTTTATCCACTATTTGCTTGATCCTTGCAATCCTCACTTTTTTCATTAGTTCAGTTAATTAGTTCAGATTTGCAGAGTTAAAACCACAGCTATCTCAATAAAGTGTTAAATTTCTTCTTCAGTGTTTTTTTCTTCAGCCTTCTCCTCCAATAACTCATTCAAAAAAAAATTAGAGAAATGTTATCACAGCATGCCCTCGGCACAGATGCCAACATGAACTGTCAAGAAATGTGTCAACTGTTACTTGTAAAAGTACCATTTTGTAGAAACCAATGCTCAGACACCTTGGTTGAAGCAGTTTGCAAACAGCAACTGAGAGATGCTCCTTTTTGAATAAAGTTTGGACCGAGGCAGCTGCAGGAAATATGAGCCACCAGATGACATCACGATTGGCAGCTCCCCCTTGGGAAAGGAGAGGATGCACTTCAGGGAGAAGGACCTGGTTAGGGGCATGCTCTTCTTCACCTTTACACACCAGTAAAACATATCAGTCACTTGTAGCCTTTTGGATTGTTCCTGCATGCTCCTGCTTACATCAGAAGGAAATCCTAATGCTTTTTATTGGAAAGCATGGAATGTGAGGTAGCTTTTTCAAACAGCACCAGTTCCTTGAGATTATTGTTTTACTGTATTTTTCCTTTTTCTCTGAGACAGCAGGATCCTTAATATCTTGTGCTGAATTTGGAAATTGTTTTCTCATCATTTAAATATAATTTTAAAAAAATTAAAATATCCAAATTAATTTCATATACTTTTCCCCCAGGATAAGAACCCACAGACCAACCTCTATTCTTTTTTACCTTTATTTTTCTTAGAATTGCATGGTGATTTTTTTTTTATAAATAAGGCAGATTTTTGTGTCTGTCAGAGCTCAAAGAACCATCCCATCCTCAACTTGGTTGCCAATAATTAGAAAGATGTAAGGGATTATGAAGTGCTAAAGGAAGGTCTTCACACTTGTTATCAGTTCTAGTTCTCTGTGCGTTTTCCCCATGCTCACTTTTAATAAATTCACTTTCCTGGTGTTGCCAAATTTCTTTACAGTAGTCAAGGAACACTGTTGATCTGTTTGGTTTTGTATGCTAGCTCTGTCAAGAGTCTCCAGAAATTACCTGGATTGTGTTTCTTCACAGAGTGTGGACAGACAATGACAAGCTATTGAGTACTTTGGCTTTGCATGTTAAGTGGTTACATGGCTTTCACCAGTCTTTCAAAACGGGCCTTGAGAAAAGCAAATGTTGAAATCATGACATACATTTTCCATAGTCTAGAGAGGAAAATTTATTTCTTTGAAATCTTGAGAGATACTATTATGTTTTAGTATGCTAACTTAAATTATTTGAGTTGCACTGGTGAAACTGCCTTTTTTTTTTTTCCCCATTAGACATATTTAAATACTTTAATTTTCTCTCTTATTTGTTTACCTAGGCTCTGGTAGAAATATTACCTAGTGTTTAAAAGACAACTGTCATTGACACTGAAAAGAAAGTGGAAAGCTAGATTTTTTCCTCTTTTCTCTAAAAATGTGAACCTTTGATATTGTGACTTCTTGGGATATCTTCTCTTCTTCCACATGATATATATATATGTATATCTCCTAAATACTGTAACTGCATTTTTAGTGTGTTCCAGTGAAATCCCAACCTGAATTGCTAAAAAAAATTCATAGACTGGACAAACTGTGAAAAGTACCCACATTGCAAAGAGACTGTGAGCCATTTCAGAAGTCATACTCAGCAGGAACTTGGATTCAAGTTCTCAGCACTCAGCACTCCCTTTGGCCCTTTGATTATTTGCTTTTATTTGCATGGCACAGCCTGTGATGATTGACTTGAGCACAATTGTCCTCAGACCCAATGAGCAATACAAGCCTCTGTAAGATTGGAAAGGGAGAGAGACATTAAACAAGATGCATTCCCTCACAAAAAAAATGGACAATACCTGACTAATGGCACATTCTGACTTGCTTCAGCTGCAATTTAGTATATTGTACACTGCAAGAGCAAAAGCTTACTACTTTGTTACCACTGTGCAACGGGTTTAGTATCAATTCTTTCTCTTCCTCTTTCTTTCATTCTTTCTTTCTTTCTTTCTTTCTTTCTTTCTTTCTTCTATAGTGAACTTTTGGCCCAGTAGAAAAACAAAATGTACCACCTGTCCGGCATTCAAAAAAATCTTGACTATCAAAAAAATGTTGCTTGAACACAAGTAGGAAAAAATACTTTTTGTTTTGTTTTGTTTTTGTTGGAAATTAGGATGGAGATTGTAGATAAAAAGGAAATCAAACAGGCAAAAATGAAGCTGCATGCTGACTCTTGGCTGAAGACAGAGATGTCTAATTGGTGAGCAAGGGTAATCATGACCCCAAGGCAATATGGCACTGCAGCAGATGAGGGCAGATCTCTTCTTTCAATAAGTAGAGAGACCCAGCTGAATTTTGGGACATCTCTTTCAGCCCTCTTGTGCTAGGAGTTGGTGGAATACTGTCTCCCAAATGAGAACATTTAATTCATAACTCAGTCTCCCTCTGCAGAATATGAGTTCTATATTTATATATATATGAAATGACATTTACTGACAGCTTTCCCTCCCCCCCTCCCCCCAATCAATAGTGTGCTACTCACTTTATTAAATCCTGCACTGGAGAAACTCTCCACTTATTTTTGATGTCTTTGTTTTTTGCATTTAATGAGGAGAGTTGCTGGATGTCATTCTTTCTTATTTGATATTATGACACTTACTGATGGGTTTCAACAGAAATATATATTCTGCTGAGTAGAGGGACCCAGTTACAACACACTGTTCACCTGTCATTGCTCAATGTTGCCATTTAAATAAAATTGACCTGTGTGTTAATGGAGCCATGACCTCTACTTTAGTGTAAACTGTGTCTCAGTCAAAAATAGACATAGAAAAAGGGAATGTACTCTGCAGCACAAAAGATTAAATGCTTCTGTAGGAGGTAATACTTTAGCAAAATGTTTAGAGCTTGACAGAACATCAAAGTACTTGCTGAAATTATGGTTTCATATTGAGTTGGAGATTTTCAGGACAGTGTAAGTACATATGTATAGATGCCTTAGGTCAGATTAAAGATCCATCTTTCCCAGAATCCTCCCTCTGAATGGGGTCAGCACTGCTTAAGGAAAACATCCTTTTAACAGCAGAGAAATGAAAAATCCTTGCAATTTGCAGCTCAGGGACTTCCTCAGCCAAAAGATCTCTTTTTAATAGCAGTTTCTAGGGTAATTTTCCCATGCATTTATCTAATCATTTATGAACCTATTTATGCTTTTGGACTGTAAATATCTTGGCAGGGACTTCAGCTGTTGACTGCTTTCTGCTTGAAGAAACTGTCTTTTATGTGTTTCCAGCATGCTGTCTGACCCTTTTATTTGCTGTGTTCTTGTATGACTAGAAGAAAAATTACCAGTCTCTATTTGTTTTCATCCCACTACGTAAAACCTCCCCAATGCCTTCTTCTGGTTATTTCTCTTCTTAGTTGTGGAGTCATGGTCTATTCAATATCTCCTAGCACAGATGTCACCTCAGCCCCTCAATCATCCTTTCTAACCCTTTCTATACCTTTTCACCCTTTGAAGTAGAGGGACAGAATACAGATATTCCAGACTGGATATAATCTAAGTATATATAACAATGTAAGGACATTTTCCTTTTTATTCATGTATGAAGTAATTGCTACCATTCACACTCTTTTAACTGAAGAGTTAAAATTATTCATATCCAATGTTTTTCTTTAAACTAGTCACAAGACTTGCAAGATATTCTTAAAGGAACAACAACAGCATTTTTCTAGCTCATTATTTTCAGCATCTGTATCTACTGTGCCCAATTTTTTGCCTACTCTCTGTAGATTTCTCTAAAAATTTGCCTTTCACCTCTCTGTCAATTCAGATGATCCACTGAACTGCAGGACCATGGTGGCATTTTAATTGGAAATGTTTAAGTAAACTGAATTGAACATATCTGGACATATAATCAAGATATCTGAACATATAATCAAGGCAAGGTTTGCATTAAGAAACAGTTTCTTTAGTTGAGCAATTGATATATTTGGAAAAATGGACAAATTTTTATGATGAGCCACACACTTGTTCTGACAGGCAGGGAAATAATCAAGCCAATCGATAACCAGGTTGGGAACATTAACCTGTGAATTATGTTAATGTTATTTAGTGATAACATGGCATAATGGGATATGAACAAGCAAAAAGATGACAAGTTCAGCAGGGGTGTGGAGAAAAGTTGTGCATTTGTGAGATAATGAACTTTTAGCAGCATGTGAGAAACAGCACTTGTTATGTCTCCAGTCTCAGCATCTTTTACATTATATTTTAATACAACATAAATGTTTTTAACATTTTATAGAATTTTACTCTTTGTTTTATCTACTGAGGCTGCCTTGCAGATTTCCCTTAAAGACTCAGGTTTTGAGAACTGAGTTAGAAGGCATAGGTGTTGTGTGAAAGCCTGTGTTTAATTTTTCTTTGTGTGGTTCTGTCCTTAATAAGTTGATTGCTGGAACGATGTGCTTAGTAAAAGATTCCCCTACTAGTTTTCATGGATCCTACATAAGCATATAATTGTTTTTCAGAAATGTGAATTGTCACACACTCAACCAGTGAAATTACTGTGTACCACAATAATTTTTTGACATACAATCTGCAGAACTTAGACATTCAGTTAGTAGTGGAAAAAAAAATTAGTAAAATATACCTCTCAATTTTTGACATCTCACACCAGGTTGTCAAGGAGATGCTAACCCCTGTCTCTGTTGTTGTGGAGAGGCTTGGTTTTTTGTTTTTTTTTTCCCCAAGTTAATGTTATTGTTCTCCATTTATACATAGCTGCTTATTTTGTCTGCCTGTCCAGAGATGTTGAAAGTTAGTGGGCCTGAAAATTTCTCACTTTTAAAACTGTACAACTATATCAGCTGGTTCCTTGGAAAGATACTTCTTACCACCTTGGTCTTTCTAACTGCATAAATAGTATTAAAGGTTTGATTTGCCATTTGTTTGGATGTTTTTCAATCACAGTATAAAAAGCACCAAAACATAGAAATTTAAAATTAAAGCCTTAAAAATACTCTAAATGGGTAGTCCTGATAGCAAAAGCCTATACCTTAAGTTTGCTATATGTTTAAATGGAGTCCAAATACCAAAAGATTTTTAATCATATAAATCTTGCTTGGGCAAAAAAAGAAAAGAGAGAGAGAGCAAGTGGTAGTGCCCAGTTAGCTGTTCACAGGATGATACATCTGAATATTTTTAAAAGTTTAAAATTAAAAATTTAAAAATTAAAAAAAAAAAAGGGAAGGTAGAACAGGTCTATCCAAGTAATTACTATTTAGGGAAATGCATGATGAAGCATAATTTATTTTGAGAATGTAGAAACTGAGTTTCATGTGAACACTGGTCTGGTCTAAATGCTTCATTTCACCATATAATTTTCATGATTTCTGAACAATTAAAGACCTTGCAATTTTGATTTTCTTATCACAAACTCAGCAAAGAGAACTCAGCTTCCTAATTCCATAAGAATAACCATTTAGCATACTAACAGTGAAATCACACCAACTCAAACAAATAGAATTAAGGCAAACCTATAGAAATAGTATCCACTCTATTTTCTAAGGTCTGGAAAGTTTTTAATTCTCAACAACACAAATGGCAGTTTAGAGAGCTCAGAACTCCACAGGAACAAATCATGAGTGTCTTTAAAAGATGGCTGATTATAGATTTGAAACAAGGAAACAATATAAGCTACATTAAAAAGAATATTATTTCTGTAGTTTGAAATAAATTTGCACTAGCAATTAAATTAAAACTTCACTACCCTAAAGTAATATTTTATGAACTTATAGTTGTTTTCTCAGTAGTTCCTGCATACAGTGAATCTTTGTATTTCAGTTCTGAATTAGAAGCAATCCTAAAATAGAGGTATTTTGCACAGAGATGGAAATATAAAGTGCAGGCAAATAGTTTATATTGATTTAAACAGTTCCATCAAAAAATTATTCATGCCCTGTCTAGATTAATGAAAAGAAGTTCTGTAGAAGCTGTTCCTCTGAATTCTGAGCTGGGGTTTTGGTCAGGATGAGGACAGATGGAAGGACACTGAAACTTCTGCACAGGCTGGCCAGAGCATGGAATCAGGCCCATATGAGTTATTCACTGTTTCCATTTGTCCATTTCATTGCTGATATTTGGATAGGTGGCATGATATTACTCAAAGATAACTGTTGGCTTTCAGTGAAAGATCTAAGGAAGGTATTAAAGGATTCAAAGATGTGCCCAGCAGCCAGAGTCTCTTGGAGCTACCTTTTAGATAAAATATGCCATATATCACTTTTTGTTCAAGATTCTGCTTTCCTTTTAAAATTAAGATGCACAGCAGAAGGTTATTTCATATAAGTAAGAGAAAGTAGGCAATAAAAACAGTCTTCCTGAACATAAAATACTCTTCAAAATATATAACCTTCTTTTATGTCACTCCCACACATACTGCTGAAAATATTAGTCCTAGGTTTGAGCTATATTATACTGTAAAGAAGGAACTTAAATGTATGTTCCTTTTCCCTGAAGATGATTGCAATTATTGAAGGATAGATACAAAAAATAAACTGAAAATGCTAAAGCAATGATATAAATTTAAAAAGATGTGTGGAGATTATATATAAATATATACATATGGAAACTCTAGGGATCTCCTTCTCCTGTCTCCTCCCTTCAACCCCATCAATAGTGGAAATAGCTATTAAAAATTATTTCAAATTCATAAATATCTCTACACTATGAAATTTGCCATGGGACTGCTGAATTTGTTGAAAAGTGAAACTGTATGTAATTCTTTGCAGAAACAAGATGAATAGTACAATTGTATTCTTTTTTGACCTACAGTTTATGTCTCTTTTTGATACCACTTAGGAACTGGAAATTATTAAAAACTAAATCAGGAAAAAAGGTGCAAAAAATTACTCTTCTAAACAGCACATTCCTATATTTCTTGTTCATTCTAATTCTTTATGCTATGTAGTTATTCTATAAACAATGGCTAAAGAGAGGTCCAAAAGGTTTGAACAACTTCCATAGTTTACTTTCATAGTTTACTGCCATGATGTAAAAAGGCAACCGTTGTCTTGGGGTGGTAAAACTCAATGCTTTAATATATCCACTAAATACAGAGTTTCAAATGGAAATTACTGATTAAGATTTCAAACAGCACAGTTAAAGCAAGCCAAATGTGGTGTGGATTTGTGGGTTTGCATTTGTTGGGGGTTTTTTACGACAGTTTTGACAAAACAAGCAGAAAAACCCCATAGCACCTGGTGATTCAGTATGAGGGGTTTTGCCTGTCATTATATTTGTGCCAAGTCTGTCTCATTTCTGTACACAATATTCATAGTTAACACCCAGTCTTCAGATTATCTGCCCAGCATTCCGGAATGCTAAACAATCCAAGGAGATAAAGTACAACTAGAATGCTAAACAATCCAAGGAAATAAAGTACAAATAATGGACAATAAAATTTTATGAAAGAAAATTGTTTAAAAAGGCACCTGAATGAGCCCAGTTTTCAGATGACAAAAAAGCTTTCAACTTGTTTCTGATGGATTTAAATCTGTGTATGGTCTGTAGTCAGAAAATTAAATTTTTGCTGCAATGTCAATAAATGGTTTGTATTAAGTGTCACACAGTGCTTCTGGAAAAAATGGGTTAGTCATTAACATAATAAGCATAATGATCATTTGGTATACAGTGAGTGCAAGATAATTACAAACGGTTTCAAATAATCGATCAGTTTTCAAGATCACTGAGTATCTCTGCAGCTGTGAAAGCGAGAAAATAAACAGCAAATGTCAAAGTATAAGATTTGCACAAGCTGGTGAGAAGGCTCAGTATTCTCTACTTGAGGAGCCTAGGAAAAAGATTCCAAAGATGTTACTGGTTTTCATCTGTGAGCAAGGAAATGAAATCAGTCATCATGCGATAATCATCAGGGCATTCCTTAACTGACAACTGCTTGGAAAAGTACAAGACAAAGTTATTCTGGTCTATTTGACTGATGAAGTTGTAGAGACCTGAGCAGAAAATCAATCAGCCTTCTCTTCTGGGTACAGTACAAGTGATATAAATTTCATTGAATAGCAAATCTAGGAAAAAAATACTGTGAGCAGAATCAAAACTTTATTACAAACTGTGACTTGTGAGAGCTTTGAGCCTATGGGTGGTGATGGTGTGTGTATGATGATGATCTTATGTAAATTTGATGATCTTATGTAAATTTTTATGATCTTATGTAAATTTAGCCACCTGAAAAGTCATCGACATCTTCAAATCCAAACCATGTATATGCTCAGTCAAGGATGCTTACAAAATGAACTTGCAATTGCAGGCACTTGCTACAGCAAATGCACCTAAATAGAGCAATCTATTAACTGGACAGTCTTTAACATCATGGTTACTGCACAATCACATTAAAAGAGTAACATAATTAGAACTTTGATGACCAAAACTGTGTAGTGATGATGTGACACTGTAATTCAGATGATGAAATCTGTGGATTACTGTATGGAAGAGTCTCTTGATCCAGATGAAATATCATAAAAGATATCACAGTGCTAATTTTGCATCATATAACATAGCCCAGCACTATACTGAGAATCCAAGACCCACTCCAAATGCCACAGCTCTGCTCTTTAATGTTGATAAATTCTGAGAAAGCACTTGAGGTCATAAGTAATTTGAGTTCTGCACAGTGCATAATAAAATAGGAAAACAGAACATTAAAAAGCAAGTGTTCAGTAATATGTAGCTTTACCCATGGATTGTTCAGCATATTTTGAAATAGATGGCCTTTCTAAGTAAAACAGCCAAGGGAAACAGGCAACTGTTTGCTCATTACTTCCACTGGAATAATCTTCCACAGAGTGCATAAGTGTATGCGTTAACGCCAAGTGGCTTCTAACAAAAATCAGTTGAATGCAGTTACAGTGTAAATCTTGATGCCAGTTAATGAATGGATTCAAATCCATATTAGGATTGAGACAGTTATCTCCTCAAAGAGTTTGATTAACATAATTTTCCATTCAGCTTCCAAGAACGTCAACTTCTGTACTCAAAATGCTGCATAATCTCTCCTCCTTTCTTTTTTAACTCCATTATTCATTCCAGACATCTCATTCTGGATGCCTGTTGTCCCAGTGTAATGCATTTTGTTTTCCAGGACATCCTTATCTTTAAAATTTTCACATAGTCTTATCCCAGCTTACATTTTTATTTTCATTTCCTTTTGTGACTGTCACAGTCCCAGTGGTCTCTGCAATCTTCCCACCTTATTGCTCTGCTCTTCTTTATTCATGTTTCCTTTTGGCTTTTGAGAAGGTGTCTGTCATATGCTATCTATCAACCACTCTTCCATTAAACTTGCCTTTAAACAATCTTTTTCGTTTACTTTGGAGTGTAAGGATTTTAGGTTCTGATTTTATGTCTAATTGTTTGTTAGTTTGTTTGTTTTAATTATTAGAGGCGTTGTGGGGGTTTGGGGTTTTTTGTTTGGGTTGTTTTTGGCCTGGTTTGTTTTTTGGGGGCTTTGTGGGTTTTTTGGGGTTTTTTTGCTTGTTTGGGATTTTCTCTTTTTTTTTGGTGGAAGTTATTTTCATATCTGGTAATTTTACTGAGAGCATCATTGTATAGTAAATTTAGTAAAGTGTTTGGATGCCCAGATTCTTTGCCTGATGTTAAGTCATTATTATTTAAACCTAATGAAAGCAATAAAATATCTTTTAAGTACCTGAAATCAATTCATAGTCTTCTTTCTTTCTAAATTTTTATTTCTTTGCTATGGGAGACAGAGTTTATTTATGGTAGAGGATTGTTTTCCTTTATGTTGCTATTAGAATAAATAGGCAGATGAATACCTTAGTCTGAAGATAGCTAATTGTATCAGATTAGTCTGATGAATACCTAATTGTCTTGTTCAGCACTTAGGTGCTGCTTTATAGCAACATAAGTCTTGCCTTTTGAATCTGCAGAGCAAAGCTAGACCAGCTGCCAAATTTAAAGTTGTAAGGCTTCCTTGGATTTTTTAACATAACTCCACTAATTAGCAGTGGGTTCTTAAAACAAAGTCCCAGTGCTAAGAAATAAATGTTTACTTATCTTGCTGTGTGTTACTAATGTAAATACTGAAATTGCTGCTTGTTCAATGCTAATGCAAAAAATTTCTTCTGTTTTTTCCCTCTTGAGGAGATCAGGTGGATGAAAAACAGACTTGGAAGTGGACATCTGAATAACTAGACATGACCCAGCATAATAACCAGCAATTCCCAATATACATCACGCAATTTCCAGTCATTTTGATGTTGCCTAGATCTAAACTGATAAAGATGAAAAGTTGTGCACTGCAGAATCATCCCCAGGCATTTATGATTTGGGCTTACACAAATAGCCTTGTAGTAGCAAATTTCAGGAATATTAAATAATTCACCTTTATGTTCGTGTTATTATTCTATTACACAACAGCAAAAACAGATACTGTTTTTAATTGTTTTAAAGTATTTTAAGAAGTTTATCAAAAGCTTTTTATATATGGAAGTAGTCCATGCTTAGATGTGTTTAACCTGCTGTCACCCAGACAGTCAAGAAAATGACAGTGCCTGTGCTGTTGAGTTGAATGAACTTGGAGTGCTCTGTGTTAAAGGTCTGCTTAACATTAGCTGAAAAATCTACACAAAAAGGCAAAAGGAAGATTTTCTTTCATGATATCTATGGGTCTATATTTTTATTTAATGTTTGAGCTGAGGCATTTATCTCCTTTTTAGAATAATTACTGAAGATAACTTATTTGCTCCTTATTGGCAACACTACAAGATTTTTGTCTTTATTTAGTTCTCTTGGAGAAACATTGTCTTTTTACATAAATTAGAGAGCATTTTCACTTCCAGTCCCGCAGTCACACTAATATAAAGCTATGAACAGGCTTTCTAACTATAGTACTAATATACCAACAGCCATTTCATTGCATACTACAATACAATAATTTAGAAATGCAATATTTATTGTTTTACAGGAGACACACTGTTAAAAAGTTTCATGTATGTACTTTGAAATTTTTGGATCACACTGAAGCATTCTTTTTAGATAAACGACTTCTCACATTGAAGATTGAAGGAGTATTTCAAGGGATTTTTTGTTTGAGAGATAATTGTCCACACTCCTTTTGTTTCCTTATTTTCCTCTCTCTAAGTCAGGCTGATAAAAAGAAATGGAATGCTACAGTTGAAGCTATAGTTGAAGAAAAAACCAAAAAGTATAGCTATTTCCCTGTTCAAAACCCCCAAAACCTCAGGAGATTTATTTTGTGTTAATACTCACACAATGCAGCAATGACACTCTGTCCAAGTACACTTGGAAACGTTTTCCTTACAAGTTTATTCTTTATTTGTAGTTTCATTTGATGTAAAATAGCAATAATCTGGCTTGTAAGTACGTGTTTCCCCAATGTGAATGGAAAACAGCAGCAGCCATTACTGCTTATTTTAGAGAAAAAGCAGCATTTTATAGCCTTTTCCAGCAGATTGATCTTCTTTCTCCTTTAATTCGGCAGGAAAATTGGCTTCTGTTCCATATGAAAAAAAAACAAATACACTACTTGGGTTAGCCTAGTAACAAAAAAAAAAAAAAAGTGCTACTTATGTTTTTCCTCTTTAATGCATCTCTTTATTTAAGAAATATTAATTTTGTGAAGAACCATGAATTAAGGGGAAATGGGAATCAGTCAAGTATAATAGAAGTGGAGGATATGAAGATAATGTTTGATAGATATATGTATTTATGAAAGGGAGAAACTGAACTCTAGAAAAATTGCTAGAACAAAAATAGCAGCAGATGTCAATCAAATAATTAGCACAGTGTTTTCCATATGCATATATTTTCCTTATAACTTCTTACATCAACAGTTTACTATACATGCCACACAAGCTCTGAAGGTTGAAAATATCCTGTATTTATTAAAAAAAAACAATTTAATCCTACAAAATCATGCTGATTTAAACCTTTTGCAAAACAAGACCCAAAATCTCTATAAATTTAATCAATCTGTCTGACTACTACAGACTTTCAACTAGTCAATAACAATTTGTTTGGTGAACACACAACAGGTAAAGTTCAATTGTAGCCATGCATTTAGTTACAACTGTTACACAGCTTACATTCTGCCTCAGTGCATGTTCACAGATCTGCCACTTTTTAATAGGAATCCATTTGTGTTATTACTTTTTGCCTTCCTTGTTTGAGAAAGATTTTTCTAAAAATAACAAGTAGCTTGTAGAAGGCCTTCTATGGTGTCAATATCAGTAACTGAATTCAGCTGTAATGACAGCAATATGGGATCAAGGACAAAATTATCTTGGAAATTAAGGCAATATCTACATGTCACTATCCTGTCAAGAGTCAAAGACTTTCAAATACAAACGCATAAGTAAAAAATGAAAGATTTTGAAAATTTATCACTACTTTAGAATAACAGAATGGTTAGGGTTGAAAGGGACCTCTGGAGGTCACCCAGCCCAACCCCACTGTTAAAAGCAGGTTGCACAGGCTCGTGTCTGGATGGGTTTTGAATAGCCTGTTGCAGTACTTTGTCACACTCAGAGTAAATATGTTTCCCCTCATACTTAGACAGATCTTCCTCTGTTTCAGTTTGTATTTGTTGTTAATTTTACTGTCACTGGGCACCACTTGAAAGATTCTGTCCCCATCCTATTGATCTTAAGGTATTTGTAAACACTGATATGATCCCCTCTCAGTCTTCTCTTCTCAAGGCTAAACAGGCCCAGATCTCTCAGTGTCTCCTCAAAAGAGAGATGCTTTAGTCCCCCCATTATCTTTGTACCTCTCCTCTGGACCCTCTCCAATCCCTTGTCTTGGCTGCTGCTTGCTGATAGTAACTTCTTGTCCATCAGGACCCCCACATCTTCCTCCACAAGGCTGCTCCATACTTGTCCTGGTGCGGGGGGTAATTCTTCCTCAGGTTCAGGATCCTGCACTTGTCTTTGCTGAATTTCACTAGGTTCCTCTGCACCCAGCTCTCCAGCCTGTCCAGGTCTTGCTGGGTGGCAACATTGCCTTCTGGTGCATCAGCCACTCCTTCAAGTCCTATATCATCAGCAACCTTGTTGAGGACACACTCTGTCATTTCATTCAGGTCATTGATGGACAATTTTAGAGACAGCTGCACCCAGTACAACCCCCTGAGGAGCACTGCTAGCTACAGGCCTCCAGCTAGACTCTGCACTGCTGTTCACAACCCTCAGAGCTCGGCCAATCAACCAGTTCTCAATCCACCTCACTGTCCTCTCATCTAGCCCACGCTTCCTGAGTTTGCCTATGAGGGTATTTATTATGGGAGACAGTGCCAAAAGCCTTGCTGGAGCCAAGCATATGCTGGTCTTGTCTCATGCACTCAGGCAGCTGTGCCATCATAGAAGACTATCAGGATGGTCAAGCACGATTTCTCCTTGGTGAATCCATGCTGACTATTCCTGATAACCTTCTTTTGCTCCACACACTTAAAGGTGACCTCCAGAATGATCTGCCTTATCACCTTTCCAGGAATGAAGGTGAGGCTGATTGGCCTGTACTCTCCTGTGTCCTCTTCCATGCCCTTTTTGGAAACTCTAGTGACATTGGCTTTCTCTGAAATCCTCATTCTTATTGTCCTTGATACCCTTTGACAGATTTAATTCCAAATGGACCTTGTCCTTCCTTGTCACATCCTTGCACATTCTGACAGCATTCCCGTGTTACTCCCAAGTGGTCTGTCCCTTTTTCCAAACACCATGCACTTCCTTCTTCTGTTTGAGTCTTGCATTTATTATAAGTAATACCATTCTTTAGAAATCAGACAGTTACTGTGTTGTAAAATCTACTTTTTCATAGACCATTTTAAATACAGAGGATACTATAGTAGTTAAGCAGAGAGGGAAAATTATTCCTATTAAAATTCACTTCAGAATATAATTTATCCCAATCTTTGATAATCACAAAGAATTTCTGTAATCTTTATATTTTTAAATGACAGATAAAGAAGCAAGATAAAACTTCTGAAAGTGATGTAAGTGGTATTTCTTGTTAATTTGTTGTTCTTTGACTCTTATTTTTCATTAATTTTTGATGAGGTAATTGTAACCAAGTGCTCAAGATGTCTTAAAATGGTTCTAAGAAATATTCTAAGAAATATTTTGCCAGTGAAAGTTTTTAGAAACTTGACCTGCATATCTTAATCCTAAATTCCCCTAATCTCTAAACAAATGTGTACTAATTCTTTTTTAAAAATTACAATTTCTAATGGAGAAAATTGAATTGGCCCCAAGAAATCATGCTGAACTTATTCCAAATATATTTCTAATAAACTTATATATAAGTTGAATTAGATTTAGAACTCCTTCTAGACTGTGATAAAGGTTATGGAATAAAGTAATTTTTCTGCACATTTATTTGTAGCAATAAAAAAAAAAAAAATCATCCCTATACCTTAAAAACTCTTTGCATATATTGTCCAGATAAGTTGGAGTTTTAGTTCTATATGAGTAAAAGGTATCTGTTTTGGAATTTGTAGAATGGGACATAGTCTTAAACATCTGTAAATATATGATAGGATTGTGCACAGTGGAATGGGGAATGTCACAAAATAGTTTTGAATATACATTGAGTAAGAGAGTTAAGTGCTCTCTAAAGTGCATGGAGACTTGACTTTAATAGGCAACAGAATAGTACAGAAATAAGATAAGGACAGTAATGTTTCCATCAGCTACTGTCCCACAAGTTTCTTTTTTCTTTCCCCTTAACTGAGATTAATTCTGCAGTGTGGCTGACACAGGATCTCAGAACTTGGTTGTGTGTGATTCTATGTAGACACAAAATTAGAGAGGGGTTGTAGCAACATGAGCACATCTGTGAAGTGAGCAGTCTGGCAAAGGATCACAAAGGTGGTGACAGGACTGGAGCTTCTTGCACATTCTCTTTACAGCCTGGATGACAGAACATTCAGAGGGAGCCTTTTGTGTTATAGATCTGATGGGAGATAGTGAAGAAGAGAGAACCAGACTTCTTGGTATCACTCATTGACAGGACAAGAGGCAATGGATGACACAAAAGACACAAAACACTGTCTGAACAAAAGGTGTGTGAGAGAAACTAGACACTGGAAAAGACTTCCCAGGGAGGTTTACAGTCTCTGCCTCTGGAGATACTAAATATTTCACTACACATGGTTCTGGGCAATCTGTTCTAGCTGATTCTACATGAGCATGGAGTGGGAAGTAGCAGGGCAGATTCATGGGGAGGGCTAGATGACTTTAAGGAGTACTTTCCAACCTCAATGTTGTTTTGTTATTCTGTTATTCTCTAAGAACAGTTTTCCAATATTTTTCTTTAGACATCAAACGGCTTACTTAAAATGATGTTGTGAAACTCTGTCAGGATCTCTCCTAAATTCAAGATAGATGACATCCACTTGTTGTTCCCTGTGCATGGGGTCTGCTGCCCTGTCACAGAAAGAAATTAAATTGGTTTGACATATGTTGCCTTTGACAAATCATTCTTGTCTGCTACTCATTTCCTTCTTCCTTTCACAAGGAAAACTGTGACACACAATTAGGTTTTTTATCACTTGTAGTAGTATTGGTGGGCCTATAATTCCTCTTTTTCCTCTCTTCAAATAAAGAAAGAAATCTTCATCCATTTCCTCTGTTCAAATAAGGAAAGAAAAGTTCTTCCATTCTCCTGGGACCTGATCTATGTGAGATCTCAAAGACAACCTACAAGGTCTATGAGAACTCAGAAACTACTCCTTGCATATCCTGAGATGAAATTTTTCCAGACTTCCTCATTTAAAAGCATCTTATCCAAGCACTCACTATGCTCATATAATCTTCTTTATTGAAGGCTGAGATCTTCAGCTTTTAATAGGGGAATTTATTCCACAAGTAAATTGATCCACACTGACCATTTCATTAAAGATTAATGGAAAAAGGTCATTAAACTTCCTTCATATCACCTGTAGAGATTGTACCATTCTTACTAACTTACAAACATGAACATCCAAGCACTTCATTTTTTCTCTGTATTTCCATTATATACATTCACATTTGACCTATTTTCTGCCACGAGTATCTTACTTCTTGAATATGTTCTTTCTCTCAAGTCAAAGAAGTCATGGTTTCATCCAGTTCACCACCTACCCACTGCTTATTGTTCTTCTGCATTAGGAGGGTGTGCACTTGTGACCTCAGTATCATTTCTCAAAGAATCTGCCAGTTCTCCTTCCCCTTTTGAGCAGATTTTCTACTGAGAGGCTGTCAGCTTTCAAAGTTTATTAAAGTTTGTCTTCCTCAAATCTACTGGTTTTCATTTTTCTGTTATTACTTCTTCCTTTCTTAAAGAATACAATATCTGCTATTTCATAATCACTTTTCTTCAAGGTCCATTGTCTGGTTCTTTGTTGCTAGTTAGAGCCTGCCTTGATTATTTTACTTATCATTAACTAGGTGCTAAGATTATAAATGTTCATGTGTGTGCACAGAGAGGTAATACTAATTTTAAAATGAGCCAGGGTACAACACTGTCATAACATGACTAATTATGAAAAACATTTACATTAAAAGCATTTTCAAGTCATTTATGCAATTAATTCCTGACCTACCTTTTTCTAGATAATTATCACATCTGAGTCATATCAGTTGTCAGTGCCTCACTACAGTTTTACTTGTATTTTTGCTTTTGACTTCAGCATAATGTGGTGTGAGATCCTGAAGCAGACCCTACAGTAGTCTGCTTAGCTAGAAAACAAATTGTCTAAAATTAACAACAATTGTAAATATCCACCAGCTTGTTATCTGTAAAGAATCCTCCATATAGCCTCTCCAAAGCAACAATGTGATGCTATTGACCAGAAAAGTTAATGGGAAGCTTTTTCACATTTTATTTAATTGTTGCATTGAAAACTGGCAAAGCATGGTCACTGACTCATTACCAGAGAGTAAGCACAGCTAAACTATTGGCAGTTTCTCCCAAAAGAATGTACACTTCCAGAAAAACAAAGCAAATCCCAAATTTTCAAGCTATCTGACAATATCTGTGTGACATTATTTGCTTGTGAAAAGTGCCACACCAATCCAATCTATGTTTTTGGAGATGGCAATATCCAGAAGATGGAAAAAATGAACTCTTGAGCTACTGATCTGCAACATAGGCAGATATTTGGTAAGCATGGCAAAGTTTCTAATGGAATCAGGTACAGAGCCAGGTATTCATGATGCAAGAATTTCCTCTGACATCTCTCTAGAGGGTAAGCCTAGACAGTGAAAATTGCAAAGCTGTAGGGAAAATGAAGGAAAGCTCTCTATTTTCATCTTGAATGATGGAACTGTGCTCTCAACAGTGATCTGTCGCTGCATATGAAGAAAAAAATTATAGAATTACTGGTTATATTATGAAAAGATTTACCTTTTAGTTCCCTTCATTGTCCTCCTCATTTACTGACAGCATCTTATCTAAGATCAGTAAGATACCTTTTGCAGTTAATCACTCAGTTCAACATACATAGAGAATCATGACATTCACTAGAATTATTAGAAATTGTGGTGCCTTTTCATTAGAAATACAAGGGTCTGATACCTAGAATTCCAGTACTCAGTATTGAAAAAGACTCTGGACACCCTTGGAGGACAATTTAACCATCTTTTTGATGTATCTTAAAGAAGTGACTTCTAAGTATTGAAGTCCAGAAAGGATGATGCACTATAAATACAAGTTCTGGAAAAGAGTTTCCAGTTCTGTATAGTTACATAAGTTCAGAATAGAAGTGGGATTTCAGATGCTGTCTTCCATCTTTTCTGATTTGCTGTGACACCTTGTTAAGTATATGAAGATTTCTATTTAGCAGTGCAAAATTCTCCCATCTAAAATACAGAAAACCAGACATTGTACACAGAATTAGCAATTCCACAAGAGAATGCACAGACATGAATTCAAACACTTGACATCTTGAACTTGTTGGAGATAAATAACTCTTTCCAGCAACTCATTTTCAGACACTTCATTAGTGTAGTAGAAAACAATGACATTCTATATGACATTCCAGGAATTTTACATTACATGCACTTGGTAGTCCGAAGAATAATTAGCTATTTGAAGTGTTCCTCATCTGGCATTTGTTTTTCTTTCATCAGGGACACTAATCAGGTAAGTGCCACTTAGGTGTCTGCATGTAATTTGCATAAAAGATTCTTGGTGCATTTTTAAGCATTTTAGTTTTGGCTACTGCAAATAGTAAGCTCACAGTTAGTTGGCCCCATGTACAACCCAAACAAGGCTTCACTGATTAAATTACTTCACCTCATAGCCTAATGATAGTTTGATCTCTAAGTGTGTACTAGTTGAGACAATAGAAGAACTGAATTAAGCAATACATTGTTTGACTTCCTGCTAGCCTAGAACATTTACTTCTCCAGTAAATTGTATGACCTGAATCAAATTCCTGTGTCTGCCCAGGGAGATTAGAACTTATATCTCTAATTTCTTTAGTGAATGCCTTTAAACTTACTCTAAGATGAAAAAAAGGAACATTTTCTTTCAAGGTTGATATTGTGCTAAGCAAGGAAAATTATGTAGCTAGAGAGAAATAATAAAACCCAAACAAGAAAGAATATGATTACAGCTTCTCTCCTAGCATTTTTACTCAAAATTTTTACACAACTTTCAGATCTGCTTCCAGGATTTGTTGGTTGGTTGGTAGCTGCCTACTGCAGCATCACCTGACTCACTCAGGATCTAGACAAAGAAACCTGGCTTTGCTGTCTCCCATCATGCAGTCACTTTTGCTTTCCTTCCTCCAGCCCGTGACCCTCCCTAGATGTGCCTGTGCTTCGGGAACCAGAAAACTCAAAAGGGCACCTATGTCCAGAGCAGCTAAAAGCCCAGTGCAAGATAGGTACCTTGTTCAACCCACATGTTTCTGGTTCTATTATTCCTTTGTTTGGGTTGGGAGGTAGAGCAGGCAGGGGAGGTAATTTTTCACCAGTCTTCTCAACTCTGCTGCACAACAGAAGGATTTTTGCTCATTAGGCATATGGAACATCATGTTCATCAGCTAACTCAATTAAAATGTTGAGATAGAGTAGCTAATGCTGAAAACCATTGTTTACTTTTTTTCGTATATTTGACAATGAAAAATGTTTTGTGAAAAAGGAATGTAGTTACTGCTAATGTGTTTCTGGGGTGTGGAAAGAAACTTGTCAAAGAGAACAAATTGTATTGATACAAGACATTTCACTGATAACTTGGCTTTTGTTGTCAAAGAACACAACAATGAAATAAACTGTTGTAAAATACAATTTTCCAGGGATTTTACTCCTCTGTCTCAGCTTCACTGACTGAGAATTGCATTTCATTTCCAAAGAATGGGTGATTTCTTATGTTATGCAATTTTTGCCCTTGAAAACTGTCAGTTGCAATATCCAGGATAAAAATCTAATTTTAATACCCAGAGAGCATGCAAGAAAATGTTTTTTATATATGGACTAAAATGATGATGCCACCTGGATAGCAGTAAATATACAGAATATATCAATTCTATAACATAATATCATGTTAAGGCTGAGAAAAGATTTTTAAAAATACTATTTCTCCTACTAGAAAAGTCTATAATTTCTACAAAAACATGTAGAAAGAGCTTTATGGTGTATCCTCAATTAGGTGCATGCTTCTACCCACTAATAAACTAATTAAAGGTAAATGATTGCTTGCTTGCTAGAGTTTTTGAGATGCATCTGAAGGGTTCTAATCCTTGTTTAATACTACAACAACTTGCCTGTAACTTTTTGTTAACTTTCTGCTAGAAAAAAAGATTAATTGATTTCACAAGCCTAACCCATGTACATCATGTTTATGGAATTTTCCACGTGTCAAACTGGAAAGTATCAAACCAACATAAGAGGGAAGTTAAACTCTGCTTGTCCATGTGTGAAAGCCATTTAACACTAGCACTGCACAGCAGTCTACATTAGGAGAGCAGATTGACAGAGCAGCTAGGCTTTACCAAGACCGTAATTTTTACGCTAATTCAAGGAATAGAAATTCTGCCTCTGGGGAAAATTGTCTAGAGCCTTTCAAGGATCAAGTTTAGTCAGAGTCCCACTTTGATCCTCATTGTGCTCATTGACAAACTTATTAACAGGTATTTCAAGGGGATCTACCAAATTAAATGCTGCTCTTTCTGATATTCAAAACATACAGGGATACTGTGTGCTGCAGAAAGATGTCAGGAAAAGCCAACACTGCTGAATCAGACACTTGAACCCTGCAACATTTTAAAGTGTGTTATTCCTTCCAGGTATCCCTTCACTAACTTTCACCTGCCCAACTGTCCTGGTCATTCTGAGGATTTTGGTTTCATCCACTTCATCTCCTTGGATGATAATGGGAGAGTTAGTGGCTGCTTGAAGGTCAGCGAAGTAATTTATTGTGGTGGGGGTGTGCATAGAGAAGTTCATGGCAATGAGAAACCAAAATGAAAATTTTGTCTGACACAGAACACAAAGGAAATTAGCAGGAATTGAGTCCTGTTCAGCAAGTCACTGGCCAAATACTAAGGTCTGGAGCTTTTGTTTAAAGATGTCTGCCTGATGGATTAGGAATGCAATGGAAGCAACCCTATAGAATATTACAATTGTATGTGTAAACAAGTAGTTCATCTCCTTAGCTATGACTGTGCAAGTGGTTTACTTAGTAGTAAACAAAACTGCAAAATACTAGAAGATGCTTTATTCTTCAAACCATGAAATTAAGAGCAGTTTGTCTAGGTCCAGATGAACTAAATGCTCTCAGTCACATTTGGTTTATAGTCCTATTGTCACAAAGACTTTTTCTTGCTCTCCTTAGTCAGGATTATCTTCCGTATGTTATTTTGGGGTCACAATTATGATTTGCCTACTATTATAAAATTGAATTCTTTACTTGCTTCTACCGCGCTTAGATAACTACTACACAAACAGCTTTCTTTCCCTCTATCAAATTTACCTGATCTTTCTGCTTTCTTTTTGTTTCCATGGAAACAGAGATGATGTTTAAGGAGACAGAAAGAAAAGCATGCCATAAAAATGCCATTCTTCAAGAACAAACATCTAGAGATATTCTAGTTTTGCTTAAGAATTCCCAGATTGCTATCCCCTAAGACATATATTCCCTACACTGTCCTGGGAAGTTCTTTTTTTTGTGTCCTTCTACTCATACGGAAATTAACACAGCAACTTAGAGAGTCACAACCTAATTAGGCAGTTGCATACCGTACTTTCATCTGAATAAATAATAATATAAAAATCTTTATGCATCAACCTTATTCACATGTCCCAACTACATATAAAAGAAGAGCCAAAGGGACTTCATTGAGGTCCTGGGGCAGCTAAGAGTTGAACACCAGATTACTGATTGCTGCAGCTCTGGAAGATCAGCTTGGTAGAAGTGCTCCAATGCTAGAGCTTCCAAATGTGAAGTTACCATCTTAATTTCTCCACCCAAATTTACTTAATGCTGTTTTTTAAGTGGACTGTTCAACTCCTGTTTACTTCTTCCTTTGACCACAGACCTGCTAGATCTTTCTTTCTGCGACATATCTTGATTTACCTTTAGTGAAAACTAGGACATCAGGTAAGGAGAAAGTGGGAACAGATGGGGAAAGGTGATGCATCTTGACCAGTCCTATTATGCAGTCTGGATATAATTAAGCTACACTTGAAGCCTGGTATGTGTTCCTCAAAGCTGTGACACCCTGGTGAGTTTTACAGCTTGAATATGGCCTAAAATTTCCAGGATCGTGAGGTTTTGTGAGCAATAAGGTTGTGTTTACTGTCCAAATGCCCAAACCAAAATGTTTCCTTGTAGGTCTAAATTAGACAATTTTGTGACACTAATATTCATACCCTGGAAGTAAGGGCATTCTGCCATTTTTTTTTAATTCCAAAGTGCAGAATTATCAGGATTCAAGACTTTATTTCATAAAGTTATTCAAGTCTGTATGTTCCTATTGTATGCTCTAATGGCAATAAAAGACGGCACTAATTGCAGACCTGGCTTCAGTTGTTCTCCTCACTTCCCTCTCAGAGTTTTCCATTTCCACACCAGCTGCTCATGAAGTGGCTGGTGATAGTTTAAAGGTCAAAATACTAATGTTAGAATTTCTTGATAAAGCAACATGTAATTTTTAGCAATTCCAAAATAAATAGATAGATAGATAGATAAATGAGACCTCTCCTGTATTGGTCATGATGGGAATTATTTCAGGTAAATTAACTCTAATTCCAAATTTTTGCCAGTCAGTAAAAAATTAAAACTTTGGGACAAGACAAGAGAATGATACAGATGTGGGAATGGCTCTTCTAATGATAGGCAGCTATAAGGGAAATCAAGGGGATCTGGGGATTTGTGGTCAGAACTCTTGTACATATTAGCAAAGAAGAAAGAAATGCCTTCTGGGCAGTAAAATTGCTATCAGGGAATTTCAAAAAAGAGAATATTCTGTTTGGAAGGGTGTCCTCTAAACAATTCTTAAGGACTAATCTTGAATATAACAGCAGACAGCTAAGTGAAAAATGCAGAATGCAGTTAAGAAAACTAGAAAAATGAGTAGGTCAGAGGATTATACAGACAAAATTTTAATGGAGTTACAGGAATATATGGTAAGACTTCATATATACTTGTAGCATTTCATGCAGTTCTGCTACATAAGACAACATTCAGAGGAGAATATATTTTTCAGAAATGCAGTCAGAAAAAATAATGTCAAGAATAGTGCATCTTATTAAATTATTTGTTGATCTTGTCACCCCAGGCCAATCTCTTTAATTTTCTGTGTATCTAAAGCCAATAACTGCTGTTACCTGGCTCACTGTCACCTTCTGGTGTCCTGCCCTAAGCATGTTAGATGGATGTCAAGTCACTGAGAGCTCATTTCTGCTTCTCTGTTTCTTTTCTGTGAAAATCTAAATCATTAAAGCAGAGAAGATAGGATTCAGCTTTTTGGGGGAAGCGTCTCCCATGACAATTATCCGTGCTCACTTTTTTTCCCAGCACTTAGAAGAATGGTCTAGTAAGTTACAGCTGGGCACATGCAGCCATGATGTCACTTACTGAACAGCAGTTTCTGCTAGGCTTCACTCCATGGCAGTAAAACAAGTGCTGTTTAGGAAATGAAGTTGTCTGCACAGGTGATGCCCCTTCTGCTGTAGCTGTGGAATGAAATGGCACAAATGAGATAACCTTGCTGGTAGAGAAGGAATGGTCTTATCTTTGAAACAAATGAATTTTGAGTGAAGGACTGGTTTCTTTCTGTCTTTGATACCTTTCTTTCAAGGCCACTGAAACCTATGCAACCCTTTCTTGTATTAAGAGCAAGTTCTTTCCTGGGTTTCTAAAATTGGGTCAGAGTGGCTTGTTTCCAAACTTCCAAGTGTATATACTTGTGACTAATGTGAGAGAGTTCTGCCCTGAGCACTTGCAGTTATGGAAGCTATTAAATTGTCCTGAAAGACTGTGAGTGGACAACTTTCACTTCTAATCATCCTATCTTCAATCTGCTGTCTGCAAACATGCATAATTCCTAGTGGTCTTTCAGTATCTTATGAAAACAGATGGGTTAGTATTTTAGCAATGTTTAGCTATTATAGCAGTGGGTAACACTGGAAACCCCAGGAGATTTAATAATCCTCTCTTCAGAGTGGATTTTAAGAGCACGCAGTAAATAAGACATGAACTAGACTTTGAATGATGAGTAAAAGAGAAAATACCAAATAGCTAGCTGTTCATTAAGCACTGTTCACTTTGTGCTTTGAATAAGACAATAGACCTCTGTAACAAACCAGTAAATGATGATATAATTAATTAAATAGGGTAGGATTTAAGTGTGATTAGCACTACAAAATCGATACTGCTCTTTTGCAAAGAGGGTTTTCTGGAGTTTGGAAGTTTTATTTTCTTTAGTTTTAAGGTATGGAAACTTGTGATTACCACCTATGAATGTAATGAAAAGAATGAAAAAAGATGAAAATACATGTAAGTAATATTTATTAGAGAAGATAAATTTATAGATTTTACTCTGTCTTACACTCTAAAGAGATAGGACTCATCAACAAGATTTAAATGCATCAAATCATGTCTTCTTTTAAAAGTCTGAACAATGAATAGCTGTACAACAGGATGAGCCAGAACATAATGACATTGAGACCAAGAACATATCAAGTTTCAAAAGTAAATTGGTCATTGATGTAGGTTCAGCAATATACAAAGATTCATGTTTCAGTGTTAGATCCTATGCCAAAAGGGGATTAAAAGTATACTTGTCTGATAGTTGGTTCATAAAACAGCAATAACAAAGATTTCAAAATTTTTATGCCTCCCTTTGGAAGCCATGGCCATCAACAGATACTATGTGAACTTTTTGTGACAATTCCATTGTTAACTGATTTAATTTTTAATTTATATTGCAATAAATTACCTTTATCTTCATATATTTATGAAATACATTTGCTACCTTCTTTCTTTCCTGCTCTATTATCCGTTTAATACTGACATGGCAAAGGAAAGTTCTGTGATGATTTTTTACAGGTGGTTAAGTAAGTTATTTGCCTCAGTTAAAAACCTTAGAACTGAACATCCTTTAATAAAAAGAAATGTTTTATCTGGAACATCATCTGGACCATCAGACTTGTCTTGATTCTGTGACTTTTGTTGCAGATTTTGTGACTATTTTTCAGATTCATATGAAGCGTGTTCCTTTATATTTATTCTTTGCTTAAAGCTCATAATTTATAAACAGTGCTATTTACATGAGCATTCAAATTGGCATTCAAATAATATTCAGCTGTTGTGAGTAGTCAAGGAAATTTTACAGAAGTTGAGCTCTTATAGTAGACACATCTTTGAACTTATTGAGAATTTAATATTATCCATTAATAATAACACCATAATTACCATTAAACATCTTAAAAATATCAGGTAAAATCCTCACTAATGGAGCTGTCACAGGACTTTTTACATATGGGCTGTAGCTCAGATATGCAGGAGAAAAACTGGTAAATGTCATTGTATCCTTAAGGCTGATATGAATTTGACAACAGGAAAGTGCTTCTATTCCTTAATTCAGAGCATAAATTATAGTATATTGCAGAAAAGGGGGGGAATCAAATAAATTTACACACTTGTGTCCACCCTCTTTTAGTTCACTGCTCAAACACTTGTGATTTGCTGCCTTAGCTCTTTTGATTGCATAAATGAAAAAGATGTGGTTTAGTTCCCAAGCAAAGGGGCTTAGGGATGGATAGGGAAAGGAATCAATACAACTTATTAATTAATGAAGTATACTAATGAATAAATGTTCTCCTAGAGCAAAAGGAGATAGAGCCTGTCTTTCCAGCTGTCAGTCACTCTAAGTGAGCTTGGAATCTATACTAACGATACTTACTGCTTTTCCATCTGCCTTGGAAAATAAATAATGATTGGATATATTGCATTCCCATTGCTCAGTACTTATCTGCCGGTTGCACATAACTTCAAGAAAGGCTTTGAATTGCAGAGTGGCAGAAAATTATTTTGTCTGCTTCAACATTCTGGCATTTGTGACACCGTGACTCTGCCATGGAAAGGGAAAGTCTCCATGGACTGCTGCTGCCAAAAGACATTCTCTTTTAGTGCTCCCACTCTTGCTACCCCTGGGGACTGGTAACAGAAGCACCCTATAGGAGTTGAGGAGGGCTTGAGCTTATTGTGGGCACCATAAAAATTTAAAAACCATCTACTGTGTAAAAGCCTAATTTCCCTAGCCCATTAGTTTTATTCTTATTTTTTATGTCTATGTTTTTTCCATAAACCACTGTGTACCTCTCCTCCAGAAAGTAAGTAGAAATTAAGACAAAATGCTGCTTGAAAGTAGCTGAGTTCATGATCTCTGAACCAAACACGAACATTTATGTCAGAATTACTAGCACACTTTTCACTTATAACATATGCTGATTTATTTCTTAGTCATGTTCATTTAAAGTTTCTATTATGGGGACTTTGATATTCCCTTGAATAACTGTTCCCATTCAAGTTTGCTTTGAACACACAAAAAGTGGTCAAGTTAAGACAAAATGATACCTTGATGCTTGCAACTTGCTCCTGAGATTTCAAGACACTTGAGATAATAATTCAGCCACAAGCCTGCTGTGATGTTAGAGCTGCTCTTAGCCATTCTCGAATGAAAATGCCTGTAACACACCATAAGGCAGTGGCATGAGTAGGTGATTTAGGTACAGTCTGTCTTTCCATTTTAGGCTTGCAGAAAGTGTAATGGTCCCATTTAGTACTGGAAGGCTGCTCCAAGGTCTTCTCAGGGCCTTCTCCAGACTCCAGCTCTCTCAGTCTCTCTTCATAGGAAAGATCCTCCATCCCTCTAATCATCTTGGTGGCCCTCCTCTTCCCTCACCCCAAGAGGAAGTCTTGTGCAGTTGTTGAGTAATGTGTTGAATTATTGTATGTTTTTATCAACTTAAGCAAGAGAAGATTTACAGTATAGTTGGTAATAAGATTTTATTATGGCTACAAATGTCATAAAATCATTCTGTACTTGGAAAAAAATTAATGTGATTGAACTTTGCTTCATATTTCCAGTGAATTTACATATCTACCTAGATGAGTAATTAAAATACTTTGATAATCATCCAATTGGACCAGGGAAAATATGTTTATAAAGTTTACTTTAATTGCATTATTGTTATGTCATATCCCGACTCTGGTAAGATAGCATACTTATCAGAGCCATCTATGGTATTATTTATCTTCTGTCCCAATGGTATAGAAGACTTTCCTGAAACTGCTCCCAGACAGATAACATAGGCTGATCCATCTTCCAGAAGAGCAAAATGGACCCTTCCAATTTGATAAATCCAAGTGGATTTAAAGTATCATGCCCCTTGAGCAGCAGGAGAGACAAAACTCAAACTTATATAACTCCCCATAAGAAAGGCCTGACACAATGTTTCTGTAAGAGAAGACATACTGTGAGCCTTGACAATAGCAGTCACATTTGAAATGCAAAACGGACAAGGCAGGCACAGGTTTACTGCAGACACATTAAAATACCAGGAGACAGGGATAAATTAAACTAATGCCTTGGTTCTAATTAAGCCTTTGATTTCTGAGGTGATTTTCTGTTAATACACAGGAAAAGGTCTCCAAGGCTACATCTATCCTACTAAATTAAACATGCCCAATATTGTCTTCTGGAATTGAGACAAGCTGGCATTGAGTAGCCCTCACACATATCACTACACTCTTTCACTCTCCAGAACAGGATGATGACATTCTGTCTCCTTGTGGTGAATGGCCCTGATCAGTGCATGCTCTGTAATTCCACCTGGAACTGCTTTGGAGACAGCCCGGGCCAAGTACATGCCATAGATCGTTTTAATCAATCATTTAACAATGTAAGTAGGACATAACAATTGAGCAGTGAAAATTGTTCAGTCCCAGTGCCCAGGAATATTCCCCAGCATCACTTTGCTTACAACACCAGCATCACTTTTTACTGAGAAACTATGTTGGATGAATACCCTGCCATCCATACCAGATATCTGGTTTATATCACTTCATAATAAATGTCTAGAAAACCAGAGGCATTTATTCTAAGTACCGAAAACTTGAAGAGAATTGTATTCCCGTGAAGTCATAAGAATTGGCATGTCCTCTTTCTACAAGGGAGATGCTACAAAATATGAAGTCACATCAACTATCAGGTTTGCGTGCATTTTGATATAACATTTTGATATAACATACATGTACATTTTGATAAATTGTGTATATCAAATGTATTATCATTAAATTCTACTGTCTAAATCTGTTGATATTTTGCTTAAAAAAATAAAAAGAAAGAAAGAAAAAAAAGAGAAACAAGTAATTTTACAGGACTGTTTTTATAAATTGGCAAACTCATTTTTATTGTTGTAAAAGTGGTGCCCCAGCATTTTCTGGTAATAATCAACTTACAAATAATTTTTGTTCCTACTTTACCAATATGTGATCCCATGATATACTTAGCTAATTAAATTGATTTTCTCCCAAAACAAAATCCAATTGATTTGAGGTTTATGATCCCACATACATTTTTCAAGTTGGAGCTGAGATCCTTAGTCTGGGAACCTGTCTTTTGGGATAAACTTTTGTAGCCTTGGTGAAGTAGGCTACAGAAATTTTCTTGCTCATTTACATTGTTTGCTAAAGACAATAGTAAAATATGGGAATTGTTTTCATACCATGTTGTTGTTATATATGCTGTTCCATATATCCTGAAAACCATGGTTAGACAAGAGGATATACTTCAACAACATTTATCAGCATTCTATAGCAAGTGCTCACTAATAACATTAGATGTTTACTTGGCAACATGCACACCACAAAGCACTAAAGGCAGAAGAAAATAACTGTTTTTTACATAATGGCAGCCTTTTATCCACAGCCCAGGGAGCATTTCTTTTTGGCCAAGAAGCAGCAGTTTTAATATATTACTGCAGTTTTGGTGGTTTCAAAATTTACAATTATACTTTATGAGGAGAAAGGAAGGCTCAAAAGTCTTCTTTCAACCACTCCTCACATTGTCCCTTACACGAGATAGCAACCCATCCTGGTTGTTTAGGCAGATACTGCTGTATGCTAAACAAACTTTTAGGATCTTATCCTGTAGCTACTATCCTTTTTTGACTCTCACTGACCTCTAAGAGATGGTTGAACTATTGCATTTTCAAGATCACATGTAAGACTAAAGTAAATCTTTACATATAACTTTATATTTTGGCCCCAGTTCTGGGGTCTACAATGACAATTTATACAGATTGTTGAGCAGATGCAGAGAGTTATTGATTTCTGCTGGACACATCAGTGCATTGTTGCTGCTGTGACTCACCTAGAGCTACTCTAAAATAATTAGATAATTCTGTAAACTGACCTAGTGGTTTCTATACAAATACTTTGACTTCAGTGCCTCTTACTTGTGATTGTCTGCAATGGGTCAAGCAGAAAATAGATGACTCATGATAGCCCACAAAAGTGTCATTAAGAGAGAATGCCAGAACTTTTAGATCTGATGCCTCTGTCCTCTGCCAGCTTATGGAATTGGTTTAGCCTGAGGGGGTATAAAAGCCTGCCAACAAAAACTAAACAATGAAGACACCTCTGTGTTATTCAGAGGAGCATTGTCTGGGGCTGTGACTTGATAATCAGACTGGAAAGGATCTGCCCAGATGCATACAGAAATTTAGTAGTATAAGTGGAATAATTTCTGCCTTCTCATGACCTACTGTGCCATGCAATGGGCAGGTTCATCTTCAATTACTGTAATTTGGAAAGGCATGAAAGTAGAAAACCAGCATGTAAATAATTTCTTTTTTTTATCTTGCATCCCTTACCTTTTATAAAGCATCTTGGCAACATCACAATAAAAGCACTTTGGTTTGATAATAATGTTGGATTGGTGATGAAGTTATTTGCTTTTAGATTTGCTAACATCTAGGAAATGACCATCTTCCCACAGAGTAAAAATTTCCCTGGCTAACATTATCTCTTTATGTTGCCTAATATTTTCTATTTCCTATTTGCCTTCTAAGCATTTTCCTGCTTAATTTATCTTCTGCTCCACTATAAGCTGTGATATCAAGGAGTCAGCTGAGCTACCTCAGAAAGAAAAAAAGCCTATAAAGGAAAAAACTGGAAATATTTACTGCATGATGTACATCAAGCCTTTTATTGTCATTATCTGGCCATACCTCTGGCATCACATTTACAGAAACAATGTGAACATCAGCTTGGGGTACTCATGAAAAGGATGACCTGAAAAGGTCTAAATTTGGGGTCCATTAGGTCATATATTTACAATGTTAGGAAATATTTCAGGCAGTAGTCAACAGTAGTGTCAGACATAAAACATAAGACCAGAATTGCACTTTAAAAAATTACTGTCATCAAACAATTAAGGACAAGGACATTAAAAATTGTTTTCTAAAGTAAGAGAGATGCTCAGTCAAGAGACCTGGGGGTCCTGGTTGGTAGCAAGCTGAGGACAGCAGTGCCCTGGCAGCCAGGAGGGCCGACCCTGTCCTGGGGTGCATCAGGCACAGCATGGCCAGCCAGGCAAGGGAGGGGATTGTCCCACTCTGCTCTGCACTGGGGCAGCCTCACCTCCAGTGCTGGGGGCAGTTTTGGGTGCCACAGTGTAAGAACACATTACACTCCTCGTGAGAGGAAGAGGAGGTGTTGGAACCCTGAAGGCTGAAAATTTCAGGCTTTCTGTACTGAGGGGCACTGACCCCAAGGCAGGCACTGCATTTGTCTTGAGGCCATGGAACAGGCTTCTGAGATTGAGTGATGGCACTGGGGTTGTGGGTGTGTAGTTTGAATAACATTGTGTGATTTCACAGGGTGAAAAACTTAGATTTGAGATTTTAGTACATAGTAATATATGGGGCAAGATGGAGGACTTTGGGCATTGTCTGGGTCCTTCTTCTTCCTTCTTCTTCATGAGTTTGGGTTGTTTTCTGTAATTGGTTGATAGAGTCTGCATTGGGGACTTCAAGTAGTTAGTTAGTGAGTTTAAAGTAAAAATAATTTAGATGGCATTTCATGATTGGATGGATTGTCCTTGAGAAGATCTTGTAGAGATAGAGAGGTACTCCATTTTTCCTTCATTTTCTAACTTGCTAGTTAGAGCTCACAGCTCATAAGACTGTAATATAGATAATAAATAATGAATCTGAACGCGAAACTAGGACTCCCATGTATTAATCCCAACTTTGGCAGAAAAAGAAGCCAGAACCATCATAAGGAGGGGCAGACACTAAACTCTTCTCTGTGATGACTGGTGACAGGACTTGAGGGACTGACCTGAAGTTATGTTAGTAAAATATTTGTTTTTTAATTGTGACCATCACAGACCTGTTTTAAAAATAAAGGGAAAAGTTATTTGCAGCATTTTAAAGTGAACCATGTTTCGTATCCTACGGCTTCTACCAGATGCTGGAAGAAAATGTTATACTTTAGTTCCTTCCTTCTTGAGTAATTTTCTTCATGAAAAAAAGTGGAGGCCATTATCTGAAAAAGGTCTGGAAACTCTTTTATTCTGTTGTGTCAAAGATACTTGACAGATCAATTTTAAACACGTGAATAGGATTAAATAGAGGCTTTTAGACTATAAGCTTAGAAGTATTATCAACATATTAGCTATAGATGCTTTTTTGTTTGTAATCTCTTTCCAGTCAAAATGGTTATTTGTTCTGGGATCCTCGGGTATTATAGTGTTGAAAAGAGCATTAGGAAAAAAACCCAACAACATTAAAACAAACAACCCAGTGTTAAATGAGGTTCATGCTCCAGGTAAAGTTACTGCTGAAAAATATTAGCAAATGGTGTCATCAGTTTAAATAGCTGTAGGAAAATGCTTTCATGAAAATAACCTACCTTAAGTACTAGGACCCAGGGACTATTTGAGAGAGCACACACAAACCAGAGACATTGCCTGGAGAGATTCCAAAAGCGTGAGATTTGCACCATTTTTTCTTAAGGAACTTAGGACCTTCATCTGGCCATTCAGTACTGGATTTCAGCAAAACACAATAAACCACACAGTTTTAGGATTAGAGCATCTCAAATTTCGTTTTACAACCCAGACACATTTTTCTGATTATATGTTCACACAAAATTTAATAACTGAAACAGAGTAAGCATTAGAAATAAGATGAATAACAATAATTTTGCAGCTTCATTTGGTCTCAGGTTGTCACAGATGGTCTCAGAATAATATTTTACCCTCAGCAAACTTCACATACAAGTCAATACTTCGTGGGGTTGATTTAACATAGATAAATACATCTGTAACCTGAGGGAAAAAAATTACTTAGCATATACAAAAAGTATCAGAACTATAAAAGAAAATGCAATCCCATTGACAGTACTTTTACATATTGTATAAATTTTAAAAAATCATGAATTATGATTCATAATTTTACAGAAAGGATCAATCATTTTATCTGTTTGTATTGAAACATACTCTGTCTTCCTCCTTGACTCCCCCCTTCCTTTTTTAAGCACTATTCAGAATATAACAATGTGTAATTGAACCAATCTAAACTGAACGTAGCATCTTTTCAAAAACGTGAATGAAAATACTGAAATCACTGAAGCCATCTCATAAAATTTGTGGGAGAATAGAATTGGAAGTTGACAGATAAATGAGGGAAAAATGTGGAAGAATCATGATAGCAATATAATAAATAAAATTATTCTAATTAAAACATTGCCATGTAATAAAACACAGAATACTTTATTCAAGTCACAGAGACAGGAACCACAGTGTTAAAATTTAGCATTGAACAGCAAAGAATTTATAAAAAGACTCTCTTCTGCTCCTCTCATACATCAGTTGAATGAAGACTGCCAATGTTCCTAAACCCAGAGTTAAGCACTGTCTATCATAAAGCTGGAGAATCATAAAAATATTTTTACAATTAGAAAAAACAAGGATATTATACCCTTTTATTTATTAATCCTCTCACCTGGGGTGTGGGAGTTTGGGAAAGATGTCCTCCTGAACTACTAGCCTGACACTGATTTTCTCTCATCTTTACTTGCTATTGTGAGGCCAGTGTTTTTTCCCTGTAAAATCATGGAAGGGAAGACAGAAGGCTCCCTCACTGAGCTTAGAAAGGATCAGATTAACACAAATCTTTTGGTGAAGGACAGAGTAACAGGCCTGCCTTCCTCTGAGCAGCTTGCACCCATGGACTGCACACTTCTCATGAGCCTGCTCCTGGGCTCAGCTGCAAATCCTCTCAGCAGCCAACTGGCAAGGGGTGAAAGACCACTTTAAAGGGTCATCTATCTTCTTTGCAATACAGCCACCATGCTGCATTTGATTTAAATTTAGCCAAATTTATGTATTCACTATGAGGCAATCTGACGTTTTATGTATCAGGAGTTGGGTTTTTTCCATAGAAACGACTCATAACTCATAGTTTAAAGCTACCATTGAATACATATATAAACTTAAAATCTAACGTTCCTGTTTATTAAAAAAATGTTGTTCTGCACAAGCTTTCAATAACTTAGATAATTCCCTGACCCCTGGCTGAAGTTGATATTTGAAAATAACTTTTTAAAGTTGTTTTCAAATATCAACTTGTTGTTTTTTAAATTTTGTACTAATTTGGACCTCTCTTTTTAAAAGCTGATCACAGAGCAGTCAAAATAAATGGACTCAACAGTATTTCATTTCTTCACAGGAAAAAAAGAAAGGAAATGACATTGATTAATTCAGTTTTACCTGTTCATATTTAAAAAGAAAACAGAACAACAAAATATACCCCACCCATTGAAGATTTTAAATTCTTTGTAGTGTTATTTGTGTTCCAAAATTCTGCTCACATAAAGTGAGAATGGGCTTTGAAAAATGTGATTTCTCTGGATCAAACAAAAAGAAGTATATAGTGTTGATATTGTTGTTGGAGTTCTATCCCAACCAAGGCTGCTGAATTATAATTTGACTGCAGGGGTTAAAAAAAAATCACTCAGAAAGAAACTGTCTGATTTCAAAGATGGAATAAGACTTGATAAATGCTAGAAATGTTCTACCTCTGGAAGACCATAAAGAAAAGGTCTTTCTGTGAGCCTTTCATTCTTTCTCCTTTGCCTTTTTCAGGGCTTTTTATTTTCTTCTATTTAGTCATGGCTGGAAGTCAAAAGATGTGGAAAGGGTAGAACTGGCATATAAATCCTCTAACCTGCCTCCAAGAAAAAGAATTTGCATCCAAGTATGCATCTTTACCCTGACACCCTTTGGAGCTGTCTCACAGAAAGCTAACTCTTAAAGTGATGGCTCATTTCTCTATCCCTCCCCTTCCCCATAATGTAGGGGGAAAAGAGAAAAAAAAGTCCTAGTTTATGTTCTGGGTGATAAACGGACCTGTTCCTATACCCTGTTCTCACTACTGATGAGCTGAGAGCTGATCACAAGCCTGGAAGAGCAAGTAGCACCGTGATATACTGGCTTTGCACAGGATGCCTGTGAGTCACCAGTGTGATGTAGTCACAGAAATAACTCATGCTACCCGTCACAGTCTTCGCAGGCAGTGACAAATATTATGGCCATAGGGCAGGACATTAGGGAGAGCATATCTGGACCATGGCATAAGGTGCAGAAGTAGTCACAGTCTGGGAAAAAAGGTAAAATTGGGAAGCAATTTAGAGTGAGACTGCATCCCATTAGGATGGTGTGGAAACAAGCCAGGGAGGCTGATTAGCGAATGTCTGCACTGAGCAATGAAGAGGAGCAGTGCTGAAAGCCCTGAGCTGCCATGGACTTTATCTGCTCTGGAAGCAGTACATCACAGCACGGTGCTGATGGGCTGTATTTATTATCTCAAAGTGCATTAAAGTGGATGAACTGCTTCTGGCCCTGAGCTGGTCTTGCTGCAGCACAACAGGTAGACAGATCAGCTGGAGTCAGCAATAGCTCAGGATTCTCTGCACCAAATTTCACTGCACTGCATCGACATCTCCTGTATGAGCTTGGTTTGTGCATTCAGGCACAATGAAAGCTGTCAGGGCATATGATTACTTGCTATAAATATATCAAAGAGAGGAGGGGAAATGGGGGACTCGCACTAGGGCTGGAAAAAAAATATTTAAATTAGTGGATAACACTGGCATGAAGTCAAATAGATATAAACTAGTTACAAATAGGTTTAGGCTGGAAATTGGAAGTTTCAGACCATCAGAGCAGTGAGATTCCAGAAAGCTTGCCAACAAGAGGAAGAGAACCAAAAAACCCAATTATTTTTAAGATTACTTTTAAGAAAGGGGTTATATGACATTGCTGCCTGAGGAAACTGGATAAGATTCAGTAGCTTGGGCAGTTCCTCCTAAATTCATATTCCTCTGAACACTTTCCTGCCATCTCATGAGCCCCTTGGTCCTTTGTGGTAGTCGCAAGGTTGCCCTAATCTTCTTATACAGCTCAGTTCTCTCTAATACTGCACCAGCACCGGGGTCCTCAAAGTTCTGTCAGGGAAGAGCTGTGCATGCATGCATGGATCTGCTTGCAGCTCCGTGAACCACCCAGACATGAGTTCTCATTTTGCTTTTGAGTTTCCATGTTAAGTACAGCCTGAGCTCCTGATTCTTGTGAAATGATGAAAGGCCTCAGCTTCATGCTTCTTTCAAATATTTGTCTTCTGGTGTGAAGAGAACCTAACTTGTTTGTGATCCTGCCCCAGCTGGAGTCTTTGCTGCACTTGGTGGAACTGCAGTGCAAAGACCACTATCTTTCTTCCGTGCCTCAGTTAAGGGGTCTGACCTTTCTGAGGCCTTTTGTCTTCCCTCACTGGACTCTTGAAGCAAAATAAGAAAAAGAATAAAGACATCTAGCTAAAAGGATTTTGTATCTGTTTAAAAGAGAAAAGTTAGAGTTTGGATCTGTTTGCATAAGAACTTGATGAAGCTTTTTTTAAAAACTTTTTTTAAAGCCTCTGTTTCTAGACATAGCATCACATGACAATCTCAGCATCTAGTAAGAATCTTTCTAATCCTCTCTGCAGCAAAAAAAAAAAAAGTCTTAAAAATTTTTAGGTTGTACCTTACGTAATCCAGAAAAACAAAACCACTACAATCTTCTACACTCACAATTCTGCAAGGCCAAACCAGGGTGTATGGAGTGGCCGTGCTTCCACACACCCTCTTCCAGCTGGTGCTGCTTTTCTGCTGTGTACTTTAGGAAAAAGAATAAACCTCTGCTTGTGGCCTCAAATTTTAGATCATCTCCAGACCGTTGAGGAAGCATTTTTAGGCTAGTAAAATTTTGCTCTCACAGTGTTAAGGAGTCCTGAGCAAGGTCTGCTTGAATTCTGTGCTGTACATGATATGGAAGAAAGGGCTGGGAAAAAATTCTGCTCAGAGTGGTGAGAAGAGTGTGCATGCAAAGTACACAAAGCACACAGCCAAGAAATGCCAATACTTGCTGTAGGGTGAAATTCTTCACTTTTATGAACAAATATATAGCAATAACGACCATAGCACTATAGAGAATAAATTATTTTGCTTCTGGTTAGAAAATTAAAAGGATTTAATGTGCAATTTAAAATGAGGATTGTGTTTGTACTTTAAAAATACTACTACTTGATAGGTAAATGTAAGAATAACTTCTGTCAAAATATTGAAAAATAAGCACTAGAAAACTACAAATTTGTCATTGAAAAGACACAAATATTATACTTTTTAACTGTTATTGGTCAGATACACAGGTAAATAGATCATAATTAATTTCAAATGTTGCAAGAGTAAATTGTTGTAGGGCTTGGAGTAAAAGTATACTGGCTGTGGAATGTAAGAAACGTGAATTTAAAGAATCTTATTCTAAGACAATATATTAGGAAATTTTGATTACAAGAGTTTTCATTTGAGACCAAAACCTCTGTGGAAGAGGTAAAAGATGTAAGATTGAAAATGATAATTCAGAAGAAGGTAGGTATTTCCAGAATAAACAAACCTTTCAGTCCTATATAAATCCATGCTCTTAATAAAAATATAGTTTGCAGTTAATGAGCGAATGAGAATGGTGGCTTTAAGAGAATTCCTGAATATTTGGAATATACCTATTTCCAAGGTATTCTTAACTGTAAAATTCTATGTTTTTCTTAATCTCTTTTTTAAAAGACCTCATTCCTCTCATTTCTTCTACCCTTTCACTTAAATGTGGTATAAAAACAAACTTGAGACACAGGAACTTAACTGATGTGGCAGAGCTATGTTTGCAAACCCACAACAGCCTCATCACTTCAAGGAATGAGGACTGAGAATTTTTTTAACACAAAGTATTCATTACGCTTAAAATTAGTTCATATTTTTGCTTTCTCTTCAAGATCTTGAAAGGGCAGTGGTCACCAAAGAAGATTTCCTTGGGTGGAGAGCTGAGGAAGACAACCCCAGCCTTAGGGCCAAGAAAGCCTTGGGGCTTGCTTTTGGAAGGGCTGGGAGAAAAATGTGACAGCAGCACTGTTGTAAGGGAGCTTACCCTGGCTTTCCCACACTGGGAGCACAAAAAAGGCATCAAAAATGTGCATGTGAGATGTGCCCTGCAGAATCCCAGCCTAAATTGCAAAGGTACAAAGGTGCCTAAATAAAAGCAGGGACTCCCCATCTTCCAGCATCTCTTCCCTCAGTCAGGGAAAAAGACAAACAAAATTCAACTCAATCAAGTTGGTTTTGGGTTTTTTTTCTCTAGTATTTGCAGCATCATTTGAAAACTGTTTGGTTTCAAAGATATACTAAAAATACCTTCAGGCACTAAAATATTTGGCCTAAGTTAATTCCGACCAAGCACTTAAATGTTATTGGTAGAATAATCTGGTGGCTGGGTGATAGTTGTAGGTTGAGCTTCATAGCCAGGGGAGAATGGGATATTCCCAAAATCCTACTCAGGCATTGAGCGGGTGACAGGCCTTGTAGAAATAATCATGCAAGTAAGGAATGGTCATTATTTCTAATAAATAAACAGTTGTTGAGAAATAACTTTACCACCTCAGGTTCGTCAAATATTATCTTGATTTCCCAGGCTTGGTTTTCAACGATATAAAACTCATACACTGTATGACTGAATGCAAAAGATTAGTTAAAAAAGTATTTATTTTCTATTTTTTTCTCCTATGTTCCATTACAAAAAAAAGCATAACAAAAACAAAACAGAAGATAGCATTTTATTAGTGGTACATTAATGAGCTTAAACAACTAGGTGACTTATGCTTGTCACAAATACATATTACAAACAGTCACAAAACCTTAACTAAAAATGAAATAAATAATTTGAATAGCTGTTCTTATTTTTTTAATATTTATAAAATATATAGCACTTTCTATTACATTTTTTCAGTCATTTTAATCCATAACAAATTAAAATTTATGACATATATTGCAAATATGCTAAAGGGATAAGAATAATTAAAAAAACCCCTAAGTTCCTGGAGGTATGAAATAATTAATCTGTTAATGTTTATCAATTTATTATCATATATCCAGATTGTGCATACCCTGCAAAAATAGCCATTTCTTCAACTAATATACATATTTTTCTTTATAGTATTGTAAGTTTTTTAAATATAAAGCTTCATGGATGTATGCTTCTGTTTTACAGTTGTGCCTAATATGCAACTTTCATTAATATATACTGAATATATTCCATTAGTATATACTAATATATAGACACACACACACCCCCATCCCCACACACATACATACACACAGCATTATATATTAGTATATACTGAATAGCAAAAGAATTTCTAGAACAGAGAGCTGGGATTCCTGTGGAGAAAGTTGTTGAAAGTAGAAGGCATATATACCACAGAATGGAAAAAACTGACAAGGAAATGTAAATGAAAGCATTTGTTTTTACATCATTCAATATATTTCAGTAGATTATGCAATGTACTGTAATAATATACAGAATCTGAATATTTTTATTTTAGTATTCCAATGTTTTTTCTTTATAATTCCAAGAGGATATGAACCACTGTCCCTGCTAAACTTCCTGAAAATGGAGCCAATCAAGTAGAAATGTGTTGACATTATAGAACTTATTCCAGGAAAATAAAATAATTCCACTTTACAACCCTCCAAGTGAGAAAAGCACTTAAGCACAGATATGACTTTATTTGCTATAACCTGAAAGTTAATCACACACTCAAGCACTCTTATACTCTTGCCATAATCCTTAACATTGTCCCCTGGCCATGTACAAGGTTTAGAGGCTCCATTATGTACCTAAGTACAGTTTTGTGTGTCTCTGACCAATGGGAATGAGGGAACATGGAAGTGTGTTTGGGGACCCCAGAGAGAATACTGAGGTGTATATTTGTGGCAGATGGGGAGAAAGATGCAGCAGGGAGAGAACTGACCAGCATGGGGCAGCCTGCTTGCAGCCAATACTGTCCTGGTGTGGTGAGGGAAAAAGTGATGCAGAATAACCTGCCTGGGCAGCATCAGCTTTTTCAGCTTCGTTCTGCCCCTTGCTGCAGCACAGCATCCCCCTTCAAGCACTAAACTCCAGAGGAGTTACACTGTGAAGCTCAGGTTTTTTATCTATTTCTCCATGGTGCACAAGCAGCAGCTGCCAGAGCCACAGAAAAGGCTGGCACCAGCACCTGGCAGTCCTGCTGATAGCATCTCAGAGGGTTTTTTCCTCTGGACTCATTTCAGCTGGGCTGCATGGCCTGGAACCCTGGACCTGCAACTGGGATGCTTGCTTAGTGTCACCCTGAAAGAAACACCTCATGTGCTTGACAACTGCTCTGTGATAAGAGGAATTGCATGAGTGGCTGTAGGCAGGAGCCTGGCTTCAAAAACACATTCCTGATAAAATGATAAAACACTAAAGGAAAAGCACCTCTGGTTCCTTAGAGAAACAGAGAGAGAGACACATACATGTGCACCTTCAGAGATCTTAAGCTATATTCCCACCCTTTTGAAGTGCTTGAAGTGCAACCTCAGGCACCTACGACAGGTACTTAAATTTTGGGAACTTGAGTGAGTCTTTCATGTTTCCCATCATAGTGAACTGGCCAGAGGTGTGGGTCTTAGGCTCAGATTCATAACTGCCTGAGACAGAACTTTTTAAAATCAGCTTTAACTTCAGACACTAGACTTTTTCAGAGACCAAACCACCACATAAAGAAATAGAAAGTGAAATGCAGGGCTTAGTGTTTTCAATGTTAATAAAATTTCCAAAAGCTTTCTTGGAATTGCCAAGAAAGAATGAAAACTGATCTGAATTTCTAAGGGCAACAGTTGTACATTCTCAAGATCTCGAGCCTTTTTAAACATTTCATCTGACAGAAGAAACATCTTAAGGCATTGAATAAACCAAATCACATTTAAAGTAACAGGCTGCAGTGTTGACAACTACACATATTCAACCATGCACTTTGAGGTGTTCTGATGAGTCTCTGCATTTAAAATAAATAAATATCTTTTTGTGGAATCAAGAACTAATTTAGAAAACAAGATTTTTCATTATTCTTTTCTCAAAGCATATTGATACTGTATATTATTGGTTTGCATTCTTAAGAATTCTAGTTTGAATAGACAAAACATTAAATGACTTGTTTAAAAAAATAGCCCACTTACAACTAGCTCTTCTCCACAAAGTTCTTGATACGCTTAATTAACATAATAAAATGGCCAACAGCTAAAAAATATGCTGATTTTTATTTCAAAGGTGTCTTTGTGGTACTGGAATGCAAAGCTCTTTTGAAAATCTGTAATTGTTATTTTTAAAATGATGTAGAAAATGAAACATATTCATTTACTGATGAAATCAAGAATAAATGTATTCAAATCGGTAACACTTCCATAATAAAACTATGCTAACACTATAACCCAGTACATGATTAGTTCTGTGAAGATCAGATAGTCTAAAATTCCCATCATAAAGCAAACCAAATCAACTCAAATATATTTAGTTATACTTAAGAGTACATATTTTTGGTATACTGTTTAACATCACTTCAATAGGCACAGTACTATAAAGAATTTGCTTTATTAAACTTACTTGAAAATATCATGACAAGAAGAGAACATATTACATATTATGTTACGGATTGTTTGTTTACTCTTTCGTGTTAAAATATTTGCTTACACTTGCATACAAATTTTTAGCAAAAGCTGATGGCTCATTATAATTCTGTTTTTTCATTGTCAGTGGGCTGTGTTGACTTACAAAACACTTGTATTTATTAAATGTTATGTGTGAAATGACAGGCTGCAACATAAAACCTGAGTTTTGACATATGGATATGGAGTTCACTATGCTTTAAATGTAGGTATTTAAATGAAAAATGTAGCCATTTAATATGTTTTTAAATTTTATTTTGGCATTTCAGGATTAGTTATAACACAGAATTTAAAATTTGACCTCTTTGGTTCAAGACTGACTTTCTGACCAACTTGCTCTACAAGGGCAAAGTTGGATGCAGAGGCACCTCTGAAAGTTCTGTGAGGTCACTGCACAAAATGCCTGCTGCATTTACAAATCAACACTGACCTGCAGTCAAAGCTATAACATCTTATATTCTCTCAATAACACTTTTCTTCTTGAAAATAAAAGTATTTATGAAGCCCCACCAGTTTACCTCCTTAGAAAAACAACAACAAAAAACCCATTTACAGGCTAATGTGTTTCTTAAATGTTCTGTATTTAATGCCCAGTTGCAAAAGTGATGAATGCAGGTGTTCTACAACCAGAATTCTTGACAGAGACAGATCTCTGTCTCTTGACAGAGGTCTTCAGGATACCCTGGTAGAGTCCCAAAAGTTCATGTCATTAACTCCATTCTGCACAATGAGCATTCTCGTTTAAATTCTTTGTGGGGGGATTTCATTCATATAATGCAATTCCTTCATCTAAAGAAATTTGCAGTGACATACCTTGTGCTGGTTTGGGTACATGTTATGCTCATTCAAGCATGTCTCTTTAACACCCCTCAGATTCAGTGATGCAACTGCACATCACATGAACACTTGAAGGAAAAACAGTCAACTGACAGCTGACCAGTTCCAGATTCTGCTGTTGCCAGCAGAGGTGGGAGCACATGGCCATTGTTCTGACAGCTGAATGCCGCAGCAATGCACTGAAATGGAGATTATTTGGGAGCACTGAGAAGTGCCATTAAAAGATTTCAGGCTTCTCTTTTCAGCACTGTCAATGCTCTGCCAAAATTTGTGTTTCTAGACAAGGGCAGTGCCTGAGTTACCATAGTTAAACCTCTTAAACTGTTATAGCTTTAAATTCAAAATATCTAGGGTTTGTGTCCCAAGCTCAAAATCCTATGGACAGCCATGGTAGTTTTATCTCTCCTTCAGATGTGACCCCTTTATTTCAGGACAATTCTTATAAAAAAGTTAATGGTGGTGTCTATGAAAACATTGGATTTTGATGCCACTTAGAGTATTTAACATAATTCCACTGAATTTGGGATGGAAAATGAATGTGTAGCCCTTGGAGGTGTACTAATAGGAAGTACGTGTGTACCAGAAGACATTCCAAAGTGATAAAAGAATTCCCCTCCCCCAAATATTTCCAGATTATTTGGAACTAGTATCAAATTAGATCAGCTATACTTCAAAAAAATGTTGCTCTCACATATGTAAATTCAAATATTTCTAATGCAAAGCAAAAAAACCAGAGACATGCTTTGCTCCTACATTTCATTCATCTTTTGTCCCTGCCTTGCATTTTGAATTGTTCCCGTTTGGATAAGCTCTCCTCTGGCTTCACTTTTAAAGTATTAATCATCTTAACACATAGAAAAGGATGTGATAGAATTAGTCTTTCTGCTAGAAAGATGGTGGCCCTACCTCATAAGTGCTACTAACAAGTCTGAATGGTGGGGGGGGGGAAAGGTAATTTTGATTTCAATATAATAAATAGAAACCCCAAAAACTACTACTGAAATTGTACACCTTTTTCCACTGGAGTGCGAATTTCTTTATTTCACTAGTGTGTGTCATAGTGCAAAATTAAATTATAGTATAAAATTGCAGTTAAACAAAGTATTAATCTTAAATTTAGAAGTCCTTTCTATTTCATCATCAAATGATACTCTGAAACTAGCACTTGATCCAGAGTGACATAATGGTCTTAAAAAACAAAGAAATTATGCATTCTGTAATGTATTCTTTATAGATTATTCAATTTATTCCTATATTTTGCTATCTATCTACCTATCTATATATAAAATAACTTATTAAGAATGCAAAGGGTAAATTAATTTTTCAAGCATAATGTATAATGTCTATCTGTTGAGAGTTCAAATGGAACTTAAGTTCTACCTATGATGTGAAATCAAGGTTAACCATGGAAACAATGTATTAGGTGGGTTGTTTGAAACAATATCAAAATCTTGTGAACAAAGACTGTTAGATCTACAGAATTTAATTCTTAACAAATAAAAGGAGGAAATAAATAGATGACACACTAATTTTTGTACTTGAACCTAATTTATAATTAAAATTAAATTCATATGCCATTATTTTTATTTGAAGAAGAGGGACTTATCCATGAAAAAGTGTTTTTCTTTTTGTGGCTTGTTTGCTTTGTTTTATTTTTAATTTATCAGATCAGTATGGCTATATGTTGACAGTTGTTGCTGTTAGATGAAGAGAACAGAATGGAAAAACTAGCATGACTCCATGTATGAACACAAGCATGGATTTACAACAGTGCTTAAAGTGCTTTCTTATTTGAGGAGGTACTCACACAAATGTCTTTTTATGCTTATCTCCTTTGTCCCCATGTGCTATATGCTTGCTCTCATTTATAATATGATAGGGCATTACTTTCCTACTGAGAGTTTAGTATATTGTCATAAAAACATCTGAAAAGAGGAAAATGACAATTGTATTTGTGTATTATTACAGCAATTTGAAAATTTTATTAAATACTCAAGTGCTTCATTCCGCCATTTATTCCTTTGCTTCCAGTGTTGCTTAAAGCACTATGTAAGTACAAACAGATAATACTAAAAGCATATCCATCCTATTCTGGGGTTTTGACTAGGATTATTTACTGATGTCTTGCAGAACCGAGATGAAATTAGGATCCCACATGACCATTTATCTGCTGATGCTGCAAGATGTCTCGCCTCCAGGATTGGTTTCCACATACATGGTTCACCAAAGGTCTAAACTTTATGAATATTTATACATTTTTATGTCTCATAGTTAAGTGGCAGTGCTGTCATGGGGGATGTCAAGTAGTATACTTTAATTTGCCAGTACCAGAAGTTGTGGGAGCAGCAGAAGCTGTGGCTTGGCTGCCTACATACAAAGGGTCCAAACAAGCCACTTTGGCTGCAAAGAATGAGTGAATACAGTGAAGGACTGCAAACAGGTTAGAAAACTCCAGCTCCTGGAAGTGAAAAAAAAGAAAAAAAGAGATTAAACATGAAGCAGAAGAACACCCCACGAACGTATAGCCAGGAATGAGCCACTATTCCAACAGCAATGATTTTAATAGGCTGATGTAATTCTGCTAATGTGCCTTACAATTCTCCATTATAGGGACTTGGACATTGAAAATGGAACATTCTGTAAATAATTGCTTGGAGGCTAAGAAGGACAAATTTCTGGATTAAGTGTCTCCATAGAAATATGAGATCCTATTAGCTAAAGGGGAAAGAAAGTGACACTATATATTTTTTATTTTGCCTCAGACTAATGCAAATCTGTCACTTTTGCAGGTTAATTTAGATAGAAACTTTATGGCTGTGCTGTAACAGTCTGCACACCTCTGGACTACTACTATTTAAACAACGTAGCCACAAAAGTTAATAACATTGAGTTCCACATGTATTACATTTGTTCATCATGTCTCCTCACACTATTCATCAGCTATTAAGTCACAATATTAAACAGCTATTTTCTTATCTGATTCTTTAACAGATATATTAAAAAAGAGGGGACATATTTCCAAACTGTGCTACTATCACATAGTGATAATTTGGGTAGTTTATTGGGCCAAAAAAAGGAACATACTCTGTGTTTTAAATTGATTAAGAATATTATACAAATTCCTTATTTTTCTGCTTCAATTTACATTTCTTTATAGCCCATTCAGCATGTGATTAGACTAGCTAGGACTTTTTTAGACTTCACTAGATAGGAAATAAATAAAAAATACTTTTTTTCATATATAAATTTGATCCTTTAGGTCTAATTGACTTTATCTGATCAAGTGTTTTAGGTTAACTTCAGTATGTGTTTTTGAAGTTGGTATTTAATCAATAAATATCTGTTGTATTTGAAAGCAATTACTCAGGTACTTCAGTACATATAAGTCTAAAGAAAGTAGTACAGATTTTACATCTTTCTGCTTTGATTCACTGCCCATACAGATTTTTTTTACTGCAACATGAAGCCAATAATTGATGTCTGTGGTATATTCTACTTGTCTTTCTGTCTAGCATTCATATTTCCAGGCTATGTAGTGCAAGGGTTTTGCTCTTTTGTCTAGGAGAATATTGAAAACGGTATAAATTCAACAAAAATTGCTAAATCTCTCAAAATTACATCAAACTGTGATTTTCTGCCTCTTGAGATTTCCTGGAAGACATTGCTTCATGGACTACACGGAGGCATTCACAAATCCCTCGTGGGTGAGGGAGAACAGCATGAAAGCAGACAGCTGGATGTTCAGAGTATCCAGTGATGTACTGAATGGGTGAAGCTTTGTTCAGGTCTCCTACAGTCCTTCAGACGTGCTCAGAAATAAATTAGTAACATCCTATGAGCTTCTTTAAACTCCCCTGATGACCAATTCACAATAAAGAAGATGAAATTTATACCAAATTTCACAAACCTGCCAGCTGTATCTATATAGAAAAATAATCCATTTAGAGACATTCTCAGTTTTAAACCAGCAGAGAAGGGCAATTTCATCACTATGTCAAAGTGGATTTTTTCTTCCCTCAAATTTCAGAATAAGAAAATTTATCATAAATAAGAAAACAATGGACATTCAAAGAAGAGGAAACAAAGAATTATGAAAGCTATTTAAAAATAACAACTATTAGTCATTGCAATTAAGTTACTTTTCAGTTAACTTCTTTTTATTAATATATTTATTTACCCTTTTAGTACTATAAAAAACACCTGAAGCATAAGTATTTAGTGGAACCATGAAATACTTTTAATATCAATTTCATGTATTATCTGTAGAAAGACAACATTTCCCCCTACGTCTCAACAAGATAACGATATTAAAACAAATGTTACAGTTTGAGAATTGTTCAAGTCAATTAGGTAATGCTACAAGCTGAGCATTGTTACTATCATAATTACAGCTACCAGACACTGAATTTTCACAGTGCATGAGTATAATTGTTACCAAGAGTTATCACAGGTGTTTCTGCAATAGTAACACATCAGGAATATCCACTGCTCAACTGACCATCAAGGGAAAGGGGTGAGGCAACAGAACAGCCTCTGAAGGACTCACTTGTTAGCTATTACCAATAGTAATGACAACATGGAAATTACCTTGACTGCAAGAAGAGCACTAAGAGTCAGCAAGTGCTCAGTTATTATTTGCAATGAAACACTGTTCCTATCTCAATGAAGGCATGCATTTTTAAATGTAAATTACAGCAATGTGAAGCGCAGTAGGCTGACTGCTATGTGCCAAGTACAGGCGGGTCTGATTAATGGCTGCAGCTCAGCTCCCAGAAGCCTGATTGATGGGAACAGGATCTATCAGGAACAACACATTTCAGGCAGATTAGGCTAATCACAAGAAACCTTAACAAACAGATACAACTCCATGTAGAGCTGCTGACAGACAGAACATGCCCTCACTTCTGCTGGGAACTTGCACTTTTAGGTGCCTCCAGGTTGGCACTACTGCCAGCAGATGGAAGGGAACCCACAGGCTCTTGTGCACCCCCAGCCACCCTGGTTGTTTCTGTACACACTTTGTCCTCAGCCATACTTTAGTCTTTCCTCTAGACAGGGTAGAGTGTATTGCATACACAGTCCAGATGAAGTTTCAAGTGAACAGACAAACCCTAAGAAACCTGAAAAAATATGCAGTTAAGCCATTGAAGTTGATACCAGTAGGGAAAGTCACATGCTGTGAATCCTCCAAAAAGCAAAGAAACACTAATTTAAGCCACACCTACTTGTCCATGCACAAGTACACAATTTACTATTACCACAATTTCCAGACTGTTTCCTGTACATGTTGCCTAAGATCCTACTCTCTCAGGAATATCAGTGTACTCCCTGGTCTTCAAATTGTCTTTCTAAGCTACCTCTTGATTAAATTGCTCTCACCCTTCATTGCTGTCATTATACCAGACACTTCCAGATTATTAACCTGAACATCTGCAGTTCCTGCTGAGGACAACGTAAGTGGGCAAAAAGGCATGTGAGAGAGATGCAGTCATTGAGAAGGCCAGAAGTATAATGGAATTCTAGCAGCCTTGCACAAAGGAAATCTAGATTGAAAAGATGGAGAAGGAAAGACAAAACAGAGTTTCCCCCCAAAAAAACCAAACAAACCCCAGCAATCCCTTATTGCATTGTATTATACATATATTATGTAGTATGATACAACTACAGAAATGATATATTTACAAAATCCAGCAATTGTATGCTTGGAAGTATCCATGGCACATTTAAAAAAAAATCTTCTCTTTCATCCATAGATAAACTGCTCATATGAGAAGATATTTGTTCATCAAAAGTGGAGTTACATGGTCTCTCTATATTTGCATAGAATCTGATCTAAAATAGATATTAGACAAATAATCCATGTGCAAAACATGGGGAAACTAAAAACTGAACCACAAAAACCAACACAAGTCAGAAATGTGAAAAGTCAAAAATTCAGTAACTGCAACTGAGCAATCTATAAAAATTTTAAGGATGCATACTTATAACCCATTTAAAGATGATATCTAAATGTGAAGAGCACTATGATGCTCAGGGAAGAACTCTCAAGGCTAAGATCAAGGATTAAGTCAAAATTGCATTTTAGAGAACAAACTTGAAATGAGCAGAAATGTCGGTCTGGAAAATGATGCAAGCACTCATCAAGTCACCTTGCAACAGTAGAAAGTGGGTATTTTGTTCACAGTAATGTGATCAGTAGTCATTCAGGATATTTAGATTAGATTTCTACACAAGATAATTTCAAGTACAAATTAATTGGCATTAATTAATACTGAGGTAGTATTAATTAATAATGAGATTAATGCAAAGTCCTTGAACTTATTCCTTGGCTGGTATCATATCTGTGCCTTTTTTGGTTTTCCATATTCAAGTAGATGAAGACAATTGACCGGACCTTTATCTTGACAAAGTTATTTTTGTACCCACTTCAGTTTGGTACTGCTCAGCTTAGGAGTTCAGTCAATCCATGAAGAAAAGATCACCTGATGCAACACAGAGTGGGGCCTTGCCTGAGTTTTTCTGAGAGAACTGTTGTGCTGCAAGTTGGAGGAGGTGAAAGCACAGACTGAAATGTAGCTTTTGAGTCATACATGTTTTACCAAGCAGAGAGACCCTCAGTTTCCAATTTGGTGAAAATTCAATAAATGTAATAAAATGCTGATTTTTATACGCATCACTTACTCCTATGTTTGGAGGCATATGTTTATTTCTCAAAACAGGAACTCTCAAAGATTTAAGATGCTCTTCTTTTTTGTCAGAAAAGCCTAATACTTAGGTAAAATTAAAGATCACATCACTGAGTTTATTACAGTCCTTAGATTGTGTATCACCTCTGGAAGCTGCTGTGATACTGAGACACTCATTAAACTACAGCTAAACAAACAGGTGAACAGATAAGTAACCAGATTGGAAGGTCTAAATTAATTCCTTTTCAGCCTTACATATACAGAGAAAGCTTTGCCCTTCTGTGCTTAGTTTGTTTTTTTTTTAACCCAAGCCAAAGAGTTCAGTAAGAACAAATACAGGCACACATTGGCCCCGCATTCTGTCAGGCTGACAGCTCTGTTTTGTAACTCTCACTTGTAAAAATTTCGTCTTACTGAGCAAACTTGTGCAATATCTCCTGCTGAGTGACAGCTGGGAAATAACCTACAGATTGGAATGTCTAAGCGGGTAGCAGTGATTAATGTTGCTCTTAAGTGGTTTTCTTGTCAGAAACCACTTAGACCTTGCCACAGATACCTTTTAAGTTAGGTATTTGCTTAAAGTCACCCTGCCATAGACCCACCGGTGAGACCTTTGGTAATTATTGTTCAGATTTTTAGACTGGAACTGCTTAAATCCGTGAGGAAATATTTCTTTTATTCTACTTTATTCTACTTTATATAGGATGATTTTAACATGATTTAACTTAGAGAGAAGCCAAACAAAAGAATGAGTACAATATCTCTACAGAAAAAAGGCAGTATTTGAAATGTTTAAATACCTAAAATTATTTTAAAGCTGAAAAGAACTATACTGGGAAATATGCTAAACTGTAACTAAATCCATAGCACATGTTGTATGTCTCAAAGCATGCCATTTTGAATTTTTTAAGTCAGGCATGAAGTGCCAAATAAAAATTTTGACAATATTAAAAAATATTAGCTATTCAGTGTCAGTGAAGGACTTTCTTTCACAAAGGAATATGAACTCTGGTGGAAAGTGTTTTTCTCAAAAAAAAAAACAACTCAATGATGAATGCATGTGGTACTGGACTTTATCCCAAAATGTATTTTTCATAGATTTTTCTAACATTAACGCAGATATCTTTGTATATGCCACAGAGGAGAATACAGAGGAGATGCTGGACAATTATGAAGATAGTACGGCTAAAATTTAAAATATTGATACAGACCTATTTTTTTTCCCAAGCAATGTATATCTAGAATCTGGAACACATTTATAGAATAATAATAAATTTATCTACATTTGGATCAAAATTCAATAGCTGAGCATTTTGACATTCTTGATTCTACAGATCATGAGTAAGTGTTCTAAAGGGTATTATCACACAGGTTCAACAGGCCATAATCACACACATCTGGGAAAACATGAGATACACAAAATGTTCTGCATTATAAATGAAGGAAGACAGGAAGAATTTGGATTTTGATGACTCACATTTTTCTCTGAAGCTATTATATAGAATCATTTAGGTTGGAAAGGATGTTTATTGAGCCCAGTGGTTAATCCAGCACTGCCAAGTCCACTACTAAACCGTGTCCCCAAGTGCCACATCTATATATCTACCCCATCCCTCTGGGGATGGTGACTCTGCCACTTCCCTGAGCAGCACGTTCCAATGACAGACAACTCTCCTTGTGAAGATATTTTTCCTAATATCCAACCTATAACTCCCCTGGAGCAACTTGAGGCCATTTCATCCTGTGTGACTGCTTGTTACATATGAGAACAGGCTGACCCTACCCATCTACAATGTCCTTTTGGGCAGTTGTAGAGAGCAATGAGATTCCTCCTGAGCCTTCTCTTCTCCAGGCTAGACAACCCCAGCTCCATCAGTTGATCCTCATCAGACTTGTGTTTCAAACCCTTCACCAGCTCTGTTGCCCTTTTCTGGACTGGCTCCACTACCTAAATGTCTTTCTTTTAGTGAGTGTCCCAAACCTGAAAATAATATTTGTGGTGTCCAGAAAGTCACCTGCTGTGCCCTGCTTCCACATTGCTGCTTGGGAATGAATAAGGGAAGAGCCCTATGGTGCAATGTATCCTAAAATTTTTGGTTTTATTCTCTGCTGAGCTCTCCTTTCACTACATTCTGATTATTCCCCATGTACTACAATTCCATAAAAAAGAGTAGAATCATAAAGAAAACATTACAGCAGTGGGTCTCCAGGCCAGCTGCAAAACAGGGCTGCATTGAACAGGTGATGATAGCCGTGCCATGAATATTCATAACAACCTTTAACAGATGTTTTACAAAATTTCCATCCTCTGATTTCAAATGAAGCCTGCATACAGTATTCATGAATTCTGGCATTACAAATATTTCTGAAAATCTGATTAACATTTCCTAATGACTCAACAGTTCTGCAAATAGCTATACCTCTAACTCAGGAATGTAAAGCAAAAAAATAGAGACTAGACTGCTCCACTTCTCCTTATGATGAATAGTGCTTTAAATCTGAAAGGGGGTTATCCACAAAATTGTAAGCCAACCAGTGTTGAAAATATACAACCCAAGAACCTTCACATTCATTTTAGACACATTTATCTACATCTTTTAGACGAAGCCACATACTTAATACGTAAAGAAATTGGAATGGATAGAAGGGCTCATTATATATGCCACAGCACCTTCCAAAGAGAATATTTCCTGACATCTTTGCATATAGTTGATATACTTTCATCACCAAGAAAATTAATTAAAATTAACAAATTTTTATTTCCAAATTGAGTAATGTGGAAGTTTAAATTTATAGTAAACCAGGGAACATGACAGCATATAATAAGCATGGTAGAAGGTTTGTATAATACTCTGGCTTCATAATGTGTAAGGTAGTATTTCTACCTCAATAAAAGTTTGGCAGAATTTTCTAGAATTTGCAAATTGAGTGCAAATAACAATAGGTACAATCAAGGCACCAGGACACCTTAAAGCTTATGTATGTCCAGCATACTTATGTATCTCTAAGTGATTTATATGACAGATACAATATTAAACAAAGGAAAAAACTCCATTTTTTTCAAAATCTAGATTTTATTATTTTGTTTTATTTTTTAAAAAAATGTAACTGAGTATTAAAAATATATTCTAGTTTTATCAGTTAAAAAAACCCAAAAAACCCCAAGCAAAACCCCCCAAATCCCCAAACACCCCAATAGTGTGCCATTCTTGGATTCCTATGAATTTTTGTTAGTGCTAAAATCATGTGTCAATATGACAGCAGTAGCAGACAGATATTAGAAAAATAATGATGACTTTCATTCTTTATCTGTACATAAGAGCAGGATAAAAGTTTAAAATTACTTCTTTAAGAGAAAATCATCCTCATGACATTAGGTTAAACTGTATTGTCTTATTAGAGCTGAAAAAAAGGTTCTGTACTACTAAACATATTTCTGAAGAAAAATGAAAGAAATAAGAAAATATTTATCTTTGAGCTGCAGCAGAACATGGAGGTATCAAAACCATGATCCCCACATTTTATTGCCGTTGATTTAATGGGAACTCTTATATACCTTTATTTTATTGAGTAAAGTACTCAAAATCAAGTAAATAGCTGCTGAGTAGAAAACAATTAACATCAAGCATAAAGAGACAATGGAGGAAGATGCTTAATGTAGCTATTGGCATTTAAACACATAACTATCCCCAAAACAATGCATATTTTTCTTTACATATTTTATAATACTCTATGTATTTAGAACTTATGGACAGTTTATTTAACCATTTTGCTATGGAACCATATTGTTATCACATTCATTCAGCACTTTTGTCTCTGATATGGTCAGGAAAAACAGTATAGTAAATGCTTTAAAAGCAAAGCTTAGACATCAACAAGAAAACAATTTTTAGTTTACAGTAAAATTTGGATTCTAGTCAAAAAAGAACTTGGACCCAGACTCTAAGGCAGTTCCAACCATCACAGACCTGAGAGATCACTTCTCACACACACTGGGATAGTAAATGCCCTTATTTTCAAAAGACATAAATTGAAGTAAGCTTAATTATCTAAAGGCTACTGTTTTCATGAAGTAACTCCTGGATCAAATGCACAACTGGAAATACAACTTTTTGTATTAGACACAGACACAAAGCTTCAGCCTTGTTGGGAAACACAGATTTAATCCTTTTTTTTTTTTTTTTCTCTCACAAATAAAAGCGGATTTTCAACTATTGCTGAGTTTTGTTCCCAGGTTGACTTAAGGATATATTTTCCACCATTTCTTCATGATACAATTACAGTGTGAAAAACAGGGTACTCAAGCTCTCAGACAGCTTTATCATAATGACAAAGAGGAGAGCTGAAAAAACATGCCAAAACCCCATATATACCATAGGTCCTGTATTTTATTATTTTTGAATCTAACTACACCTTTAGATAGACTTTTAACTAGATAAAAGTAATTTGTTTAGTTTTCTTCAATTTCCTTGGTTTCCTTTGCATTTTTTGTGCATTAACCTAATATTTCTAAGTAACTTAGTTTACTATACTTCCCCCTTCCCCTAGCTGCTTTGAAAATTGTATATTGCCTTTATACAAACAATGTATTGTTTTTACCTTTGCTTCGATTTGTTTAGTATCTTGGTTTTGGAACAAAAATTTGATTTTGCTCTTCCCATCATCTGAAGAACCTTTGAGCTGGGAAAACTTGTACCTCCAAAGCACAGCCTAAAGGGAAAAAAAAAAACCAAACAAACCAAAATATAAAAAATCATACACAAGAAAGTCAATGTACTTATAATTGAAAATTGTATTAGAAATAGCTGATGTCCTTCCAAGGAAAGTTTTAACTCCTCTATGGTACGTAATTAAATAAATGTAGTGTTCTGTGGTCAGATGTTCTTTTAATCACATAGATATACTATATTTTGGCAGTGCTTGAATAACAACTGTCAGACTAAATTTGTGAAATTTACCCTGAAATTCCTTTATCTATATTTAATACTGACTAAATGAAAAAGAGAAGGATATTTTCCACTGATGATCTGTGGATTCCCTACTCTATCTGAAGTGTTGATCTGACATATAAGTCCCCTCTTTCCATACTAAAAAAATCTAGAATTAACATAAAAGGCATATGATACTAAAAGCAAATATCTGTTTTTAAAGGATAAAATAACAAAAGAAAGCTCTTTAATGAGAACATAATTTGAATTTATTTATGAGAGGTCTAGTGAGGAGTTTGAGCAAATCATTAATTCTAACTGTATCAGTGGCCTTCCAAGTAATTAAATTATGAAGTGCATTGTGTCTTATTGTAAATGTTTTACATAAAAAAATACAAATAATAAAATTTAAAGCTGTCTAGAAAATCATCTCTTTATATCTAGAGTGGATTTATGTAGAAGAAGGAATTTTAAATTACTTTGCTTAAAAATGGAAAAGAGCTATTTTTGTGGTAAGTCTTTTCAACCTCATTTAAAGATATCCCCCATCCTCCAGATATTTTGGATTGTTTAAACTTTTCATTGTGATTCCAGTCGTATTTCACATAATTAGGAGGTCATCATCACTTACACTGTGCTACTACTTTGATGAACATTAATTTCACAGGTATCAGACAACACAGAAATTTAGGGAAATCCTTTTGTCTAAGGGCTTGTAAATTCCTCTCAGTGGTATAGGATGACACTTCCATCTCTGCCCTTAGTCTTTACCTCTGAATGATTTACTGTCTATTGGAAATTAAACAGAATTTGGGGGAGGTCAAATTTTTAACTGTCCTAAATCTATGCAGGCCCCTTTGCTCCAGGATGTGTTGGTCTCTATTTCAAAGACTGGTAAAAATCTCTACCCTGCACCAAGCTGAAAAAAGTTGGCTGTGTTTGTCTTAGCAACCTGATGAGAAAAGAAACTACAAGGACAGCATCTTAACTGTGCACTATACACAAAGCAAGTGCTAGAATTTTCTCCCAAATTGTCTCTATAGAGTTGCCCCTTTCCAGATTAAAAAAAAGGAACCCTAGCCTCAGCACCACTTTTATTCTCTGCGTGTATGTGACAGGTGAGCTCCCATCTGCCATAAACAGAGTTAAGGACATTCTGTTTCACACAAATTAGAGGAATTTGGCAGTTTATGTGAAAATATATCCTATTTGTTTCAAATGTTGTCCTCCTGAGCCCACCAATCTGTGCTACAGAGAACTGAATAGCTTCCCTCATTTCTATGTGTGTGAAATTCCTTTGACATTGTTTGATCAAAGACATTTATTTATATTGTACAAATAGTAATATAAAAACAAAACAAAGCAAAAAAATCCAGTGTATAAAATCATTCAGGTGGTTATATTCCTACCTGCTTTGCAAAATCCTTTTTTTTTTACAGATCAAATACAACAAACTCAACAAATCTTGTCAGAAGATCAAGACCATTGCCTTTCTGCAGGGACAGCAAATCTACTTAGGTATGTCATTTCCCGGATGAGAAATGTAAAGGGCACTGATTGTCCCTTTATCTCAGGAGAAAACAATCAAAACAATGAGCTATCATCCTTCTCTTCTCTGATGATATATGGAGAGGCCAGGAGAGAGATGTAACATTAAAAAGAACCCTTAGATGTGCAGGCAAAATCTCAGGGTACCTGGCCTTATTCCCAGTCAGATGAAGTTTGAATGAAGATGAAGGATGTATAGAACTGAGGTACTTTGACATTTCCATGCAGTTTTGTCATGCACTTCATTCCCATTCAGAGGAAAGAGAATGACAGTCACACCAAACCTCAGGCATGACTCAGGAACACACTTCAACTTATGAATAGCATTGGTTTTGGAGAGTCCTACTTAGCAAGGGCTCTTACTCAAGAACACTGCAAAATCAGGTCTACAGTGTGGAGAGAACTAATCCCAACAAAACTGCAGTTCAATATCAAGATATTAAAACAAGCTCCTAAAACTGACAGTCTCTGCAGAGACAGTAAAACAATCATCTAAAGTGTTAGGAGTAGAAATGCTATTGAAAATGCATGAAATTATTCCCACATGAAAGAATTATCTGCTCCTTTTGAGTCATCTTCAACCAATTGCATACACTTTCCCTCAAAGCTGTCCCCATGAGGGAGCGGTCATTTGCGAAAACAAGAAAAGGGAAATATTGTGAGCTTTAAGTTACTAAGTCAGGAATACAAAGTATTTCAAGCAAGTCACCCTGGCTACTTCTTTTTCTAGAGAATCCTTGAATAAAAAATCCTACATCCTGGTTTAAAATGGGGAGAATTTGTTCATTATGGAAAGAGTCTGGATGTGTGCCTACTTCAGTACCATACTATAGTAAAAGTGTAACAGATAGCTTAAACAACTTAAACTAGATGTTCAAATTCTAAATAGCAAAAAATAGGGTAAATTAGTTAATCATATGACCAGTAAAAGCCATTTCTCCTTTAATCCTTAACCAAAGAGGCTGAAGTGCTACCCTGTGTAGCCAGAACTGCACATTTTGCATGAGTAGCACATGTATAAGGGATGTTGTGACCACAGTCACATCACTCTTTTGGGGATCACTGGCTTAACTCCTTTGGTTGCATAAGTTCTGAATGTGGTTCTTTTCTTCTTTTAATTTTCATTGCTGCAACAGGCATAAGCAGTGAATAGTGCCAAAGAAAGGAGCAACCAGACCCACTCGGCTGAGCACCAGTTTCACACAGATGTGCAACTACAGCAGTGACATTAACACATGAAAGAGAGAGAGAGCTTCATGTGTTATCTTTCATGATCCTATGGGCTGATTTCAGTGTTACAGTGTTCACTGTGGTGACTTCCAAATTCTTATTTTAAAGGCTAATTCTCCTGCATTAGGCATAGGTATTCTTGGGAAGATTGATCTACACCACTGTCAGAGTCATTATTTTTCCATGTTTTTGAATACCAGAGTTCCTCAGCACTATCTGTTGAATGATTGCCACAGAAAGTTAACATAGGCTGTTATAATTTTGTACAAATATATATATATACATATATACACACATACTGACTCCTAACAAATAAGTACATTTGTAAAACATGCTGGCTTTTTTGAAAATTGTCAAACACCTAAATTTGTGTCACATAAAATATGTCTACATCAGTTTTCAGGAATTATGATATATAAGCAGAAGTGCTTACTGGTTTAAAGGTGCAGTGTTACTGAGCTCAACACTCATAGGGCTACTTTTAGCTGACAAAACCAGCCTGTTCTCTTCAAGTACTTCCCTCAGTAACTGCGCATAACCTGCATCACTGAGAACATTTTATGAGTCTATATACAGCATTTATAGGAAGCAATAAATTTTTGTTTTCACTAAAACAGATTTGACGGGTGGACCAGGTGCCAATTCCTTTTAAGGCACAAATTGCAACCAAATTAGAAAAGATTCTCTTGTAGGCAGTGGCATCAGCTACTCGTGAGGATCCTGACGCACCTTTCAAGTCATGGCACACAACGTTATGATGCCTTGATGAAAGATGAAGAGGAGAACTCAGTATTCAGTATTTATTGCCTTGAAAAGTGAACTCTCATTTAATGAGTAGACTGAATTTAGTAACAGCAAGCAGTCCAATTCAGCAAGTGGGAACCAAGGCAGACAGTGAAAATACCACCAGTGCCACAGTTTGCATACTGCCAGTCTGGTCACAGAAAATCTGAAAATCTGACTTAATTCATCTATGGCTTGAAAAATGCACTGTAAGATAATCTTCTTGAACAAATACAGTATGTACCATGCATAAAATTGAAAACAACCAGTAAGATATAAATCCTTTTCCCAATTATTATTCATATATTGCTTAGGCTGCTTTTTGCTTTTTTCACCATTTAATAAAATTAACTTCAAAGAATACCAGAATGCAATGCAAACAAATAAACTGTGCAGACAAGCTGACAAATTAGATTTAAGACTTCTCTCGAGATGCTATTAAATTATTATAATAACAAATCATCAAAAAGCAAAATCCTGTATTCATTGAAATTAACAGGATTTTTTTTCCTGTGACGTATCTGGGACCAAGATTCTTCACCAATACTTTTTAATGAGAAATATTTTATTTATAAGTAATCATCTAGGACTTATTTGTGCTAGTCTTTGCAAACAAATTACTGCCTATTATCTTCTGCTAGTGTTATTCTGCTATAATTAAAAAAGGATGCTCTCTGCCTGCATATTTTTATAGTTGGTACATAAATGCAACATATAAATGACACATGGAGGAAAAGTTATTGACTTCTATACCTGTAATACAGTCACACACATGAAGAAAATCATATTGTTTCTATTCTTAGCAATAGTTCTAGATCTAGAACATATATTCTATAAGGCATCTTAGAAAATACTTTCATGTTCATACTATATGTCAGTTTGGCACTCATTCCCAGAATCTTGGACTAACCCACATACAATTTTGGTGATATGGCACCAAACAAAATCACTTTTATCTAGGTAATGATATCAGAAATGTGGAAATACATCATAACAGTAACTATCTTTGTTTGGGCTATGGCTGGGAATATCTATTAGAGTTTTTGTTTCATTTTGGGTCCTGGAGTTTGTTCTATTCCTAAGTAGGGACCAGATTATCAAACAAATACAGAATAAATAGGTGACTGTATTTTTACTTACCATGCTCTAAGGAATATTCATAGAAATGTGAATGTCTGACTAGTCCATGGCTCTGGGATAGATATATCATTTAGGATACAGAGGGCATTATGCATTGGCACTAGGAAAGAAAATGTGTATTTTGTCAACATAAGAATCTCCAACCAGAACAGATTTAATTTGTGTCCTGTGGATTCAGCGATGAACTAGCTTCAATTTATTATTTAAGAGTTTTGTCTCTTCTGTGTAAAATTATCCACTGTGGACCAACTCTCTTCTTGCAGAAAGACTATTTACTTAATAAACTTGAGCCATAGTGTTTGCACCACATACTACAATGTCATCATTTCACATGTCAGTGAAGCCACATGAGGAGCAGTTGAGGTCACTTGGAGAAGAAACTAAGTCAAGACCTCATCATAGTCTACAGCTTCCTTGTGGGGGAAAGAGGAGGGGCAGACACTGATGTCTTCTCTGTGGTGACTGGTGACAGAACCCAAGGGAATGGCCTGAAGTTGTGTCAGGGGAAGTCTAGGTTGGACATTAAAAAAAAGCTTATTCGCCCAAAGGGTGGTTGTGTACTTGTACAGGCTCCCAAGGCAAGAGGTCACAGCACCAAGCCTGACAGAGTTCAAGCTGTACAGTGCTCTCAGGCACAGAGTGTGATCTTGGGGCTGTACAATGCAGGACCAGGAGTTGGACTTTAATGATTCTTATGTGTCCCTTCCAACTCAGGATATCCTATGATTTTATGAAATATGTCTTGTCTACATACATGATCTATAGAAATCATAAGCATAATGTCATTCCACTGATAAGAATCATACAGGTTTTATGATGTAATGGCAAAAGAAGTTTGACCTTCAGTAGGAGGCTTGGAAAAAAACCAAATTCTGTCAGTGTTTTATAATGATTAGACAGCTACATCCCAGACCACCTGTAAATGGTGGAGTAAACAAAGAAACCATCAAGGAAAGGATGTCAAAGATCACTTTTCAAGTTCTAGTTTCATCAAATCCCTTTGTTGTCTTTTCCATCACACTTTCAAAAATCTGCAGCTGTACTTTTCCAACATTTCCTCCTTTTTTCTTGATACTATGACTGATTGGATCATTTTTCCTTTTAGATTTTTAAGGCAATTTTTTAATATGTGATATATGTCACAGAATTACACTAAACTTTAGTGGGCACCTTTCAAGCTAATGCTGTTTGTCTTCTGACTAAAATACATGATATTCCTTACGGTCAAACTAAATCAAGAGCAGAAGCCCTCTAGGTCCTTGTTTTTGAGAATAAAAGTAATTGAGTCTTCAGGCACCTGGGATACACCTTAATTTGTCTGTTTGTCTCACAGCTAATTGAGAAAGATTTCATTCTTGCCAAGTGACACTTTGTCCAGAGTTATAGCAGCGGTAGGGAACTGAGTAGGATTAAGATCTTGTTCATGCTCAGTTCTACTGTGTTACTGATCTCTGGAGACTGTCTTACTACAAAAGAATTATGGTCCAAGGCAATTTCCTTTGTCAGCCGCTGCAGCTTTATAACTGTAAAGGGAAAGACAAGGGAGGACATAGAGGATAAAGAACAAAAATGAGACAAAGGAAAAAGGCATGAAAGTCGACCCTTATAAAATAACTGTTCTTGTCCATTACTGAAATTACACAGAATGCTAAAAGGCTACAGTGTATTTGCTCGGTACTGATGGACCACTTACCAACATTTGTTTCTAGCCACAGAACATAAAACTGTATGAAACATGCTTGATGGCTTATATTAAAGTTATAGTAGCTATTTGTTCACCATTTCAACTTTGAACCATGGAATAAATATTTTTTCACAAGTTACATCATTAAATCTCCATCTTCTAGTAAGCCTGGTTTCTTTCTGCCTTCCCTACTACTGAAATTTGAGTATCAAGAAGGTTTTTATATGCTGTTTTATTTCAATATGCTGTGTATATATTAGGTGCATGAAGAGACAGACAAGGTATCCCTAGAAAACATGGGAGATTGTTCCTAAAGAAATTAAGAGAAATACTGATCTGTATGATTTAGTCATCTTTTGGTATGAAAACCAAATTAAAGATATTTGCAATGCTATTTATTGTTCATGGTGTATTCTCTTTTTTTTTTTTTTTGTGAAATGCTCAAGGTTTCTGCAGGAGAACACAGGACAGGTACACTGAGGTTTCTTGATAGGCACCTTGTGGGCCATTATGGAGCCTTTTCTTACTTTGTTCTAGCACCACCATATAATTCAGCAGCACCTTAATTTATTCTCAGTCCTACAAGGGATAATTTTTTTTCTCTTGTGACAAATATATATTTTTGACTGCTGTTTTAGTGAGCAGTAAATATGATAGAGTACAGACACAGTACTTTGCTCAGGTAGGTATACGGCAATGTACAAGCACATACATACATTATTAGTAGAGTTGATGATGCAAATATGCATATTATAGAAAACAATTTTAATTGATATGTCAGTAAAGCAGAAACATATATAATATACAAAGCTCCATGTATATCCACCCACATGTTTTTTATGGAAGCACAATAAGAATCAGTTATTGAATAGTACTTGAATAAATAGTTTTATATATTGGATCACTTTCAAAATAGTAGTTTAACTTCAGTACATGTCTTGTTATTCTGTTTAATCTATATGTCTCCATAATTCTTAAGGTGGCTATTATGGCTGCAAATCTTATTTATAAATGTTCATCATAATACTTATGTATGTCCATACCTAACAGAAATTGCCCATAAAAGAGTTACATTTTTTCATTAAAACATTGATGTCTATATACTAGCTAACCTTAGACAAATTTAGGGCATGAATGATGGGATGTAGTTGGGCAGGACTTGAGAAAAATGTTTTCCCCAGTAAATATTGCTACACAATACTTCAAAAATGCCCTAGGATAAAATTTGGTGTATAACTTCTAAAAACTGCCACAGATATTTTTGCATCTTTTTAGAATTTTCATAATTTAAAACCAGATAAGCAAAACATTTAGCATATGGAACATCTCTAGTGAAAAATTATGTCTGGAGTAGATGCTGTCTACTAAGACACCTTGTAGTGCAAGAAGTAGCTAAGCAGAATCTGGAAAATGTGATTAAGGCAGAAAAGAAAATAAAGTATCTAAATGATATTCACAAAGATTAGTTAAATTCACTTTTCTTAGAATACCAGCAAGGAAGAAAGAGGGAATTTCAGTGAGGGGATTCTATTTGACATCCTGTATTTCAAGTAAAACAAATAAAATTGGTTAAAGATGGTGGACATTTCTTGGAAGAAGTCCCCAGTGGAAGAGATTTGAGGAAACTTCCTGTTGATTAGAATTACATTTCTGTGTATGCCAACACAGGAAGAAGGTGGCTTTTTGACTCCAGGTTCATAACTACCACAAATGAAGGACTACATCACAAAAATAATCATAATCAAACATGTGCCAGTGTTGGCTTGGGCTATATGTCGATGGTTTGCTTTCAAACCATAAATTGCTAATAAAAGATGACATCTTGCACTGGAGCTTTGGCTCTGTAAAGTGCTACAAAAGAATGAGGGCACAAATACACTTGTCACTACTTTTTAAGCTGTAAGGATTAAAATTATGTCGTGTCCAAAATTCTGTTTGGTAGTTTACAAGCTACTTACCTGAACCAAGAACTAATTTTCTGAAATGTTGGCATAATCTGATTTAACCAGGTAGTCATAAAAACTGTTCATTCTCCTTTCAGGAAATTATGGCTTTTTATAAAGCATCATACGAAAATACTCTAAATGACAAACTACTGTTGACTCTAAGAGTTATCAGTCAGAAAATGAATAAGAGAGAGCAGAGAATATGCAGCAGAAACAGATATGATTTATGCCAGTGCTGTTATAATCACATCACAGTACAGATTTTTTCTGAATAACTCAGTTTAATACTTTGTGTACTTGTATTTATCATAGGTTTGTGCAGACACAGAAACAATGCTTTTATCTAATTATGATGTTTGACTTGAAATACATTTGGCACAGATGACAGATTTTAACCACTAATTTCAATTTACATAGTTAAGTATTATTTCAGGATTAAATGACAGCAAACAAGGAAACAAGCCTACACAGGACTGTAAGGCCTGGAAATTATAAACATAATGAGAGCCATTACCCCCCATACACTTGTTCATGAACACTGGGGGTGAGTTTGGGGCCTCGAACATTTGTGAAATTTTGACTGCAATTTGTCAGTCATGTTAGGCAAAATCTATTCACCTAATTAAAATGTGAGAGGAAGAAAGAATTTAAATATTGATGCATTGCTTGGAACACTGAATAACTGTTAAAATCATGACTTAAAGAACTTGGCTTCCTTCATTTCAGTTTATTAGCAATTATGCACTTATAAAGACAATTCACAGTCAATTAATTAGTAGTTAAGAAAGAAAACTTAAAATACCATGAGCACAGTATTAAGTAAAAGACTGACATTGCCTAAAGATTTACTGAAGATACCACTGCAACAAAATACAAGACAGGACTTCTCAGAAGTTATTTTGTTTCCAAAATTGCTTTGTTTTTGAAGATCTCTGTGTTCTGGGAAACATGAAAATGTAAAACTAAATAAGAATAAAGAACCATTTAATGATATTCACTGGATTTCTCCTCTAGGTACTTGTCCAAGACCTTCTGTGAATTCATTAAATATCTTGCATCTGTACGGTTATTCTCTGAGTTATTCTGAGAGAAATACAGAATGAACAGCTCAATCTGACACTGAACTCTGAAATCTTTGAAATATTAAGGCTTTAAGTTAATCTTTACCCCAAAAAGAGTGGTTGAATTTGTTATGAGCAGCAGCAAAATAAGAGAAGAGAACATGTATAGCAGGTGGACCACTAAGATGATCAGAGAGCTGGAGCACCTCTTTCATGAAGGCAGGCTGAAAGAGTTGGGGCTGTTGAACCTGGGGAAGAGAAGGCTCCAGGGAGAGCTTATTGCTGCTTTTCAATACTTAAAGGAGACTTATATGGAAATGGAGAAAGAAACTCTACCAAGGCCTTCAGTGACAGGACAATGTTTTTAAGGTAGAAGAAGGTAGAGTTCACATTGGACATAAGAAAGAAGTCTTATATGATCAGAGTGGTGAGACAGTGGAACAACGTGCCCCAAGGAGCTGTGGATATCCTGTCATTGGAAGTGAAAAGATAATAGTTTGTACTGATTTTTCAAATACAAATTGTAAAAAATCCTAGAACTTATAAAGAAATATCTGCAAATATTATTTTCATGAATGGTATGATGTTTTAAATAATGTTTTTGTCTTTAATACTGAGTATATAAATTCATAGGACACTTGCTAGGACTTTTGTATACCCTTAATTCACAAACGCACATATAAATATTACTAAGATATGAATGATTTAATTAAATTTTTTTTCATTGTTTTTTCACTTTTTTTTTTTTTTCAGAAAACAGATTTTGCATCATATGAACTTCATAAGGTAGAAAATAACATTTTTAGCTTAAGTGACTACACAGGTCTAATTTGCATTTTAATATATATGAGATTAGCAATATTGTTGAATAACATTGCCAGCATAGACACAACTTACCTATGTCATCATTATAACTTATACTTGTCATCATTGTAATAAAGATATTTGAATAAATTTTTGGCTAAGAGCTTTACAATCTTCATCTTTCCATAAACTGTTGGAGTCTAGGTAATGCTTTCCCTGTTTGAGCACCCACTCAAAATGTGGTTGACACTTAGATTTCTGACATTTCACCTTATGGCTTGTTTAACAATTTTAATTGTAGCAGTCAGTTGGCAACAGATTATGTTGCTTTCTATTGTATTGTTTCTTTTCTTTTCTAATGTCATTCCTATCTTTATCTCACAGTGCCTAATGTCTGATTACCTAACAAAACAATGTCATTTTTTAATTCACGGTGTAATGCTTTATTCTAACACATAATGCGGTACATATAATACAAGAAGTAATGGGTTCAAACTGAAAGAGTACATTTAGGTTAGATTAAAAAAAAATTACTATACTTAAAGATATATACATATATACAAAAAATGGGGGGATGGGGGAAATCTGCATTGTTTTTTACTCAGCTACTTTTAATTTTACTCAGCATTTTAATTTTGTTGTACTGATTTTTTTGTGCAACATCTTCTAAACTGATAGTCACATTTCACTGATGAATTATACAAGACTATTTGCTTAACAAAAAGAAACAAGGTTACATAAGTGTTTGGATTTAAAATTCATCACTTTGTGCAAACAAACAGAATGGACTGAGAAAAATAAAAGGGTTTGGATTAGCAGAGTAATGAGGTGAGAAGTAATGGAGGTTGAGTAATGGTGGGAAGTTTGGATTAGTAGAGTAATGAGGTGACTTAAGATAGAGCATAGGAACAAATTCTGGAGGTTAAGGGGCATTTTCAGCAATTGGTGGTGGCAATGTTGCAACGTCTCAAAGGAAAAGAGAAGCAGAACCCAAAAGAAAGATTCTACCATTAACAGCAGTGTTGAGTAGTAGCAATAAAGCCTGAACACATTTTAGGATCTGCCAGCAATTAGTGCAAATGTCAACATATAACATACTCAGGATCTCAGTGATTTTACTGAGACTTGGATGTGCAATAATATAATATGAAAATTGATTCCATACTATTTGCTTGATAAAGCAGACTCTTTCATCAGTTGTACTGAGCTTTCTAAGGCTGAGAGGAAAAGCTGATGGGTGAGACATATAGACTGTGGTTGATTTATCTTTTTACAGACACCTGAACAATGATAGCTAAAATACAAACTGGGAATTGTGGGATTTCTGTAATAGCACACACTCCTTCCCTTCCCATGAAACAAGAGAAGATAATGGAAGATTATTTTCAAACTCACAGATAAGACTGAAACCAAGAAAATTATCTTTTCTCAAAATCACGGACACACCAGCAAAATAAACCATCAAGCTGAATCAGTGAGGGCTTTCATGTGAAATTAAAGAATAAAGATCTGATGCTTGTTTCAGATTGGTATCAGTATTGCCTTCTCAATAACAAGCACACAACAGAATGCTACTTCTCACGTACTTAGAAATCAGTCCCAAATTTAGACTAAAGCATGAGAGATTTGAGAAGAGATGATCTCTTTCTACAGAGAAGGACATTTTGAGGATGTCCTACTACTTATCTCAAAATATTAGAAATAATGAGGAACAATAACAATGTGATTGAAAAAAACCCCTTAGAACTTTACCTTTGTGGCAGCATCAAAACAGACAAAGCCCATGCTGAAGTCAATAGTAAGTCCCATAAGATGACTCTCTAAAACACAGGCATATGTCTTGCACTGTAAAAGAAAAATAAGAGAAGGTAGTTACTACAGAAGAAATTTTTTTCCTAGGACCACTGTTTCTGAGTTTTTATTCCAATGTTCATGTGTCCCAAAATTATTATCAGAAATAAGTCAATGGTGTGTAAATTTGTCAATTTTTTGTCAGTGTATTTCAAATCAAAGGGTTTTTATCAGTGATGAAGTTGTCTAAGTCATATGAAAACAGGCTTTGCTTCCATAAGGGAAAAAAAAAAAAAAAAAAAAGGAAAGAGTTTTCGAATTGTGCCTCAATGGCTTACTAATAACATTTGCTAAAAGGAAAATTTTATTATTTTCAAACCTCCTGATTTGCTTTTCATACCCAGTAACAACTTTTAAGATTAATATATTCTTTTTATCTTTTCAAGGGGAAAAAAAAGCATATGTAAAGTATCTCTTTGATACACTGTTTCTTTTGGTTTTCTGTTGCCCTAAATCTCAGGGAAAAAGATAGTATTTCATACCATTTAGCAGCTAATGGAACTATCTGAAATATCCTTTTTTTGCTAAAGACTTTATCATTCTACAGTTTTAAAATATATGCTTCTATTTATTTCCATAACATCACACTTTAATACACACTGTGAGACATTTATAAGTGTAATTTTCAGCATCAAAACTACTGCTGTGATTGAAGGCTGACTTCAGGTACAAAATAACAGACTTGTCTTTTTCACCACAAAACATGTAAAGAAAAAAATTAAAACATTTCAAGATCAGATGCAAGTTCTTTAAAGAAATAGTTCCTATTTTATAGACAAGTTACCCTCCAGGTTAAATGAAGTACAGCTATATTCTTCAAATATTGTTGTAGTCACTAAAATTATGAAACAAGAACAAAGACTTCCATGACCTATAATGTAACAGCAAAATCAAAATATAAATTGCAAACGTGGGAACAATGTCGGTTACGAATTGTAAGTATTACAAAAGAACCTATGATTATTTTTGGCACTTTGATTATCAAGGATAGATCACATGTCTCTACTTATACATTCTTTGGGTGGGCTCTTTGGATTCTAGATGGTCTTCCTCAGAACACAAGAAGCTGGAAGGTGCACTAACCACTTCTAAATAGAAAATGCAATGAAGGAAAATTGAAAACTTCATACTTAGTATTTATATTAACAAATAAAAGTGGCTTTTTCTTTTTTATTTTTTGTTTGATCAGCTGTACCATAAGAATGTTATGAATCTGTAAAATTTGATTGTAAATCACTCTTAAAAAATAAGAGGATATTGCCTTTGGGACTAGTCCATTAGTAGAAGAAGAAAGTGTAAACTAATATATTTCACAGTTACTTACAGTTAATTAAGTCACATATGCAAAAATTTTCAAGTTTTGCATGCAAAAGCAAAAATGTATGGGTTTGTGGAATTATCTTGCAAACACCTTACAAGATGTGAATTGCATTTTTACTTGTTGACATTCAAGATCTGGAGCAGACTTAGAGCCTTTACTGGAAATTAAATTTGGCAAGGAAAACGTGTATCAAATTTAAAAATACGTATTGTCATCTAAAGTTATCCAACCTCCAGTGTGCAGTGCAGCACCATGCTGAGCCGGCACAGCTCCCTCTGCCTAAGCCCTGCCCTGTGCCTGGTTAATTAGCCTCACTGGGAACTTAAGGTTTATGAGAAACAGGACATACCAGCCTTGGTTCAAGGCTGCACTGGAAAAGCAACCTGCCTCCAAGACTGAAGGGTATTTCTACAAAAGGCAGTGCACAGTTTGTGGAGAAATATCATCTAGTTCAGCTCAGTGTATTTATTTGCAGGAAGAAACCTCAGATCACTAGTAGCAGCTGATTATTTAGCTATACTTCACTTATAAATAAAAGACTATTCTACTCCCTCAGACTATGATGTTCAAAACAATTTAGAGAAGAAAAAATGTGAAAATAGCAAAAATATCTTTGGGCAGTGAGAATTTAGTTTCCTTGGGGAAGAAAGTCCCCAGGTTGTATACACTTGCACGTGATCCTGGTGATAGGTCAGAGTAGGGATGTGAACTTTCAGACTCTATGTAACTCTTGTAAGACTTTTCTCATCTTTATTTTCTTTAAGTTGCCTTTTAGTTCAGATATTTGGAGAAAACAGAACAGCAAAAATTGTTATCAAGATACATGATAATTTAAGGTTTCCTATACATTTAACATTTTTAAACTTTAAAAGTAGCTATGAATAATATATGCTGTGGATGTTTGATTTTGGTTGCTGATTTCTCACTAGAATTCAAGAAAACCTCACCAGAACTGAAGCATCCCCTTCCCAAAAGAAGCAGAACACACTTCAGCAGTCAATTGCTGTTCTTCCACAGAATACAGAATGTTAACTTTGGTTCATTAATAATTCAATGGGTCAGGCAGAGGCTGAAGGAGACAACTCAAAGTTGTTCTTTAGAAACTATTCCCTCAACATACATGATTTAAATTATGGAAAGAACAATATATTGTGAACTTCATGTAAGCCATCTCTGAAGCTGACACAAAGTGAACTATAAAACTAAGACTTAATTCAGACTTTTAAAATTTAAATTAAACTTCAATGAAAACATATGTTAAAGCACCACAACTTAAAACAGTTTACATAATAATCCTTACATTAGAGAACAAACACCTACAATACAAGCAAGGACAGCAAGAAAAAAAATACATGATGGAAGAAATGAAAAGAGCTTAAAGAAGCAGGAACACAGAGGGAATATGACAATAATATATAATTGCACATCATTATGCAAGTTGTAATAGTCTCAGATTCTTTGTGCAACAATGCTGTGAGACAGTAAGGAAAAAGGATTTTCATTTCAACTAATTTTTAATAGGTAATTATGAAAATGGATTATCATCACTTACTACATTACAAAACTAATTAAAGAGTAACTGTAACACACCCAAATGACACACTGTATCACTGTACCATGTTATTGCTAAATTATTATCAATTTGACTATGCCTCCTCTAATACATTTCTTTTCTAATAAAACCCCAACTGCTTAATTTTTCGTTTAGATATACTTCTGGCAGAAGCTATGAATTAGGCTGAAACAGAATTCATTACATGTTTATAGTAATGCATTTTAAAAATGCATTTTTACATATTTGAATTTTTTATATATTCTTTGGAGTTGGATTAGAATTGGGCCCTGATTAACCTCTTCTAGAGGTTATAGCCATCAAAGAAGAGTTACTATTTGCATGATTATGGAGTAGCATATAATGAAGTTGAATAATTTTTAATGGTAGTTTTAAATGGAAGTTATATTTTCAAAATTTTATTATTTTATCATAAGAAAAACCTACTGGATTAGCATTCACTTTAAATATGAATACTCATATCAAAATGATTGCATTAACCAAAATTTTAGTGAAAATATACAGTTGATAACTTAATTTTGAACCTGTCACCTTTTTTTTTTTTTCTCACAGAGCAATGAAAGAACTTAGTGGACACAAATTATACATCCAGATTTTATCTGCATCTGCGGGTTGGTAGATGAGAGCAGTAATGGATTGCTGAAAGAAAAATGAGGAGGCCAAACCCAGCTATATTAAAAATATTCTAATTTTTTTCCCAAATCAAGATATAGAAAATAAAGAAACAAAAGATGAAACATTAAGGTGAGTTCCACCATAATATTCTACCATGACAAGCCTGTTTGTCCACTTTCACAGATCTGCTATAATCAATCAATCAGGAAATCATTACTTTGAGTTCTTAATTGCTACATTGAACATCAGGAGAGACAAAAAAAAAAGATGAAAAGATTAAGAGGAATCTGAAGTTAAGATTATAAAGCAAATTATTCTGGAGAAGCATAAGGGCAATTTTGAATAAATACAATTCTAAAACCCAAAAGAAAAACCTAAACCAGGAATGCTACAGTATGAATCAATCTGAAAGCAGAACAAATATGAGGTGGCTTCTGAGATAAAAGTTATTCAAGAAAAGTGCCATACATTCATTTACTGATGGCACAGCAGTGCTTCTATAAAGTGTGTTGCAGTGAATTATATAAGAAAGACAAAAAGCCTCAAATATTTAGTGGCAGAGGACATGTATTATTGCAAGTTTTACACAGAAAACCCAGTCTTAGATTTTCCAGCATGCAAGTACAGCTTAAAAATAAGAATAGTTTCTATAAAATGTAACAGCATATATGAATTCAAAAGAGGAAAGCTGAACCTCTCCTGACTCCTCTTGCAGCAAAGGCACTGTGCATTAAAACCGACAGCAGTGTAGTTTTTGCAAATTGGATCTTCATTAGTATAAACCAATTCAGTCCATCTGCATGTGGTGGTTTGCAGGTCGGAAAAGGGCTAATACATAACCAACTAACAGTTTGTCTGCATAAAAACATGTCAGTGCCTGCATTCCCAGGAGGACACAGAAAATGTGTGAGCCAATACTTGCACAGGCTAATATGCTAATATGGCTTGGGTAGGTGTGTGTAACTCATGCCAACATCAACTAAAGCTGTTCTAACCACATGTATATTTCATTATTAGAAAATCAATATTACAACTGGGATTAGGTGAATTATAATCGTGGTGGGTGGCTTCTTTTCTCCTTTTTTAAGTCAAAAAGTCATGACTTTTTTGTCATGTGAGAAGAAGTTATCTTTAAACACTCTGATATGTAATTATGCTATAAAAAGTCACTAGTAATCCATATTTGAATGTTGTCCATCTCTGCATTGTCATCTGGCAATAGAGTAAATACACAAGGAACAAAAATATGTGAAGAAAGAATGCTGTGTCTGAGGTACAACTTTTCTTCTTGCTTGTATCCAGTAAGTACTTCACTCAATATACTCTCATTCCTAGTATTACAAGGACAACTGAATTCCTGCAAGGTTCTTTTGTGATATTCAGTAACAAATAAGGTAGCATGTAAGCCAGTAAGAATATCTAAAAAGCTGGATTTTGTCACTGATCCATAGATTGTTTTTCTTTGTCTGTCCATGAACTTCAGTTAACAAATATGTATCACGTTGTCATAATAACTCAAAGATGTTATTTCAGGTGGCCTCTTCTGAAGGCTAGATTGCAAGCTGTTTGGGATCAGCAAGAGCAAGTATTTACATAAAAGAGTAATAATTCGAGAGCTGCAGAAGGTCATAATATTTCTTAAACCACATCATTATTTCATATGGCCCTAATTTGCTAATGTACCAAAAGATGATCACCAAGGCAGTTGTTCTCACCTGTATTCGTTCAACTTCTAAAAAAGTTGCTGTCTGGAAGGCTTTTTCCCATAGTGTAAGGTCAGACTCTAGTTCCACAGAAAAGTAAAGGTCTTCTCCAGATTCAGACTGGACACTGAAGCAATGTTTCCGACGGTCCAGTAGATCACTGTCCTGATGAAAACCTGAAGTTATATAATCTGGCATACATCAATTAATATTTTTAATTGCAAACATTTATGCCTCAAATTGGCATTTTAAATGACAGGAGAAACGACAGTCGCTGAGGAACTGAAAAGCAGGGGTTTGGTCTAAACATTGACATTTCAATGAATTTTTAAAAGGATGTCTATATTCAGAATGGTACAGAACAGCATATCTCAGGCAGTAATATTTTAACAAATCACTTCTCAAAAATGTTATCAGCTATACACTTTTAGATTAGATACGTTCTATAAAAGTTTTCCACTTTCTAGTCACACAAGGAACTCAAATATCAGCTTCTCTGACCTATTTGACTTACACACTATACTCTTGAAGGTTGGTCAAAGCAATGTATTTTAAGAAGTATGAAAAGTCCATATGTTCTATTTTCTTTATAGAGGCTAGAGAAAACAAGTTCATATCTCTGAAGGCATACAAAATCCAGCACACAATTAGTCTTTAAATGGATACTACAAGTAGAGACTATAGTGGTTGCCCATGGTTAGGTTGCTGGCTTTGGTCCTGGAGGAGAAAATTACTTTCGGCTTTATATTCAACATAATATCATACAATGGATTTCAGGTCATAAATATTTAATAATTAATGATTGGTAGCATTTGTAATCAGTACTTAACCAAAGAATAAGCAAGTTAATCAGGAAATACATTCACTAAAATGTTTTCAATATTTTTTTTTAAATTATTTATGTAGTATAAGGATGCTTTATGCTAAAATTCTGGCATGTAATTTGTTCTTGTGAAAAATAGATTTTCAGAAACAGGTTTAATTAATTTAGTCCCTGGTACATCAAAGAAGTTGCCACAAGTTACAAGCTCACCAGCTGTTCTTGCCAATACATCTGGAGATTTGGGTTTAAGTACCCTGCATGCAATTTCCACAAAGCTGCCTCATAGCAAAGGGCAGAGTCAAGTTCAGTAAAGGAGACTCGTGGGACAGTATTGCCTTCTGGTTATATACAACCTGAATAGACCAAGGGGAGCACAACCAGCTCATACAAGCTGGAAGAGCAGCTTACATTGTTCAAGTCAGCTCTCCCTGGGGTAGAGAACCAGGAACCTAAAGCTGATTGAGAACAAAATGTATAAAACAGGAACCTGTCTGAAACTATCACTCTCAGGCAATACAAGCAGGCAATGGGAGAACAAGCACTACTTTACCCTTTTCATTCTTTCAGTAAAACTGTGACTGTTTAAGAAAGCCAGTACAGCATGCATTAAATGTTTCTGGTTGAAGCCTGCTTTACAATTTCTAGAAGAATTGGCTATGGAGGCATCATACCCTCTCTTCGCAATCACCATGACAAAAGCAAGTTCCTAGGATTGTAACATGACCAGTCAGTGTGGAAAAATCTCCTTCCTTACTTCTATCAAGTGCTAAGCTTAGTAGCTCTACAGTGTTAAGTCATGTATTAAAAATCAGCATTAACATGTTTGATCTTAAAATATAGCATTTTCAAAAAGACAAAGAATCTTCTTCCAGATTTTTCTTCCAAATATTCACCAGGATGTGTAGTTGACCCAGTTAGGTGTAGCTAAATAATAGTCTATGTCCTATCAGAAACACATTTTGTCTCTTTTTTTGGTATCTCTTTTCTCCCTTTTTTTTCCCCCTCCTTTTCATTCAGGCCCTTCTTCTAGAACTGAAGTGTCAATTCTCTTCTCAGTATGTCCTGACCAGCATTCAAAACAGATGTTATAATATCCAGGTTGTTGCTAATGACATCTATGGTCTGTTGCAGACACAGCCTCAAAGCACACAGGGCAGCAGCACTGTGACAAATGTTTAACCTCGTGGATATGTGTAGCAACAAAACACAGCATCATAGAGTGGCTGGGTTGGAAGGGACCCTAAAGATCATCCAGCTCCAACCCCTTAAGTGAAACCTTTCACTTGATCAGGTTACTCAGAGCCCATCCAACCTGGCCTT